>VZTF01009121.1:265123-300146 GCA_013397755.1 Cnemophilus loriae | reverse complement strand
GTCCAGCTCTCACCCCCAGCACCCCCAGGTCCTTCTGGGCAGGGCTGCTCTCGATCTGCTCATCCCCAGCCTGGGCTGGCACCGGGGGTTGCCCTGACCCAGGTGCAGCACCAGCTCTTGGCCTTGCTAAACCTCGTGAGACTCCCATAGGTCACTTCTCAAGCTTGCCCAGGGCCTTTTGGATGGCATCCTGTCCCTCAGCAGTGTCAACTGCACCACTCAGCTTGGTGTCATCTACCGATTTGCTGAGGATGCACTTGATCCCTTCGTCTATGTCATTAATGAAGATATAAAATAACCCTGATCCCAATAAGAACCCCTGAAAGACATCACTTGTCACCGATGGCCATTAGGACTCTGAACTATTGACAGCCATAGCAGAATAATTCAACAGTATCATATCAGGAATGCAGATATTTTGCCAGTATTTTAGTGGGAAAGCACCACTGAAACAGTTCAGGAAGAAGCCTATATTTGTTTTTATAATACAAAACAATGTTTGCTAAGGAACCTGCACGGGCTTGCTAGTAGTGAACAGTTCCTTGGTTTTCCTTACTACAGTAGAAGGGTTGCCATAATAGATGTAGAAAGCTGTATTTGAAGTGTTGTATCAGACAGATACAGCTGATTTTCATTTCAAGTCTGAATTCCAGAATATTTCAGAGTTCTTGAAAAAGTAAGAGATACCATTTAATTGTTTTCCAGGCTTAAGGATGATTAGCTGTGGCAAATCAGATTTCCATGGGGTTCAGAGTAAGATTATTTTTCCTACTTGTTGATTTCTGTTAATTCCGTTATAGTATCTAGTTTCTCCTAGCCAGAAAGGAACCAAAGGCCACCTGGAATACTACTACATGTAAAAATCAGATAGTGGAATTAAACAATTTTCTAAATTTCTCCTTTCTTGGTTTAATTGCTTGCTGGATTTACATTCAGTTGGGGTAACAGGAGGCATTTAATTTTAGATAAGTCTACTAATAAATATTTGAAAATAGATATTTATTGCTGGAAGACAGGACATAGTAGCTTAAGCACAGAGCTGATTCATTTATCTGTGTAGCTCTCTGATTGGAGCTTGTGTGCACCTGACTAGCTCAGAGCACAAGCAGGCACTGTGGGACTTGGCTGCCCTCACCTCTGTTATTTGTGAGTTCCAGCATGAAAAAAAACCTTATCTGTTTTCCTGTGCTGTGAGTGGCAGAACTGTTTGGCAAACCTAAATTTAAATTACATTGATTTTTCTAAAGAATACCTTCCTGCTAATCACAACTTAATGACTGCTCTAAGATAATCGTTGTTAACTTGTATAACTAGTGACACTTTGCATACTGGCTCCAGACAAAAAGGGCTTTTCAAATTCTGCTTGTGCTTTTGATTACAAGTCTTACCCTGTTTTGCTGTCTCTGTGGTTAATATTGTTTCTTATAGATGCAGTTCTTGGTCTTGAAATTAAAAATCATTTTAAAATACATATTTTGAATGTGATTGAAAAATGGCAGTAACAACTGTGTACAAGGGTAACTGAAAAACAAGTAAAAATCATACCTCATATTAGTATAAATTATTAGAAAACAAATGCACTGAAAGAAATCTGTTGTTCATAATGCAAATAAAATGATCAGTGAAAGAGAATCCTGAACCACGAATACGTGTCCATCAGGGTCTTAAGTTCATCGTTTATTGTTATGAGGTTTTACAAGGGTTTATATATCCGTCAGTGAAATGTTAGTATTTTCAGTATTTCAGCCTTTAAATTATTCTTTTCTTGTGCAGTGGGCCTCAGATTACATCAATTTCTTAATACTATATATGCTTCTGTGGTCAGAGGTTTGGTTTTGTTACAGGAGAGATTTGGTTATTATATTGCATTACCGCCTTCCATTGGAATATTTAAGTCATCAAAACCGATGGCTCTGAGTGTTATTTCATGTGCAGCTAATTTTTTCTGCCTGAATTTAACGCTTGAAATGCTAATTTTTGAGGAGCACTATATATTTCTCCATGAGAGGTTTATGGTTTCCATGGCACATTTTAGTGTTCTCGTTCTTTCCAAGCTCCCTCTTGCTTCCCAGTAGTGCTGTTGGTTATGATTTGAGGGATGGCGAGGTGTTCACTTGGCTGCTCAGAGACAAATGCAGTCAAAAACCAGAGAAGACTTGCAAGCAGTCTGATGTTCATTTTGAGCCTTACCAAGGTAGTATGTTTATGTTTTGGGGATTTTATACCTCTTTGGTGGGTGAAGCTCACTCACTCCCTCGAATTGTAGACTCATGACCAGTACATGGCAACTCCAATTAGCTCCACGCAGGGCCGAAGGGCCTCTCAGACTGTAATAAGGTCTCCCAGGACCACTTACACCACAAATTCTGTACTCATATTTTCTCATTAGGTCCTTTCAGTTGCCACAAATACAATTTTCCAATGTTTTCAGATTTAGATCAGAAATACAATAGCTCTGTGTTTGTATACACATGCACATACACGCACACACACACATATATATAAGTACAATTATTTTTCATAACTCAAGGATCCATGTTATCTTTTCTTACAGGTAGAAGCTTGCAGTTTACTTCATTAACCTTAAGCTTTCGTTCAGGTCAAAGAATGTAGGGATCAATTGTCTAAGAGAAGAAAATCGCAGGGTTTCAAATGACCTATTTTTTTCTGGTTTGTTGGAGTTTTATTACTATTTTTAAGCTCTTAAGTTTTGGGAAGTCATAAATCTTGACTCTGAGAAATCATTGCACATATTTATATGTGGGAAGTTATCAAGAATATGGGCCTAAATGTGAAGTTGTCAGTAGACATATCTGTGTTTCAGTCATGCAATTTTGTTACTTTTGAAGAGACTTGTTGGCAGAGAAGCTTTATACCAGTAAATCTTTGTAGACCTAAGTAATTTTTCATGTCTACAGACCAGGTGGGAAGAGCAGTATACACAAGTACATGTTAGTGGACAAATTTCTGTAGTTTCTGTAACCCAGATGGAAAGTTTTAACCTGCTAGCAGTTACTAAAAGTTGAGCAACATTGTAGTCATTTTGTTTTCACCTTGAGATTTTTTTAGTTTTCAAAGCAGAATGCCATCTTTAGGAATTGTAACAGTAAGAGGCAATCTTAGGTTTATTAGTATCTGAATGTCATGAATTTTGGGATGTTTTCAGTGTGGATATGTTCAACATCACAGTGCTCAGTTATCTTACATTTCTAGTTGTCTTACAGACTTCTGTAGTCTCGTAACTCTTTTTTCTTGTAACAGTATGTAGGTACATTTTTAGTTATATTCTTGATTTCATAATAGTGTTTGATTGGCTGGTTTATGTGAAACCAGTTTGTGCTTTTTGCCTTTTTCTTGCTCCTGATTGCACTGTAAATTTCACAGTATGCAATATTAATTTCTTACTTTTAGAATCAAGTGCAATAAAAGTGAATTGCCTAACAGTCCATCAGAGAACAGCATTCATAAAATATTGAGTAGATCTAGGGAAAGCTTGGTGTAAGCATTTATTGGATAATATTTTCAGGTTTAATAAATAAGCAGTGTCTTCCTAAAATTTTTCATGTTCTCTGTTTTGATATTTTAATGTGTCACATAGTTCTAAATGATACTCATTTGCAAAGTAAGAAATGAAAAGATTTTTACTTTGGCCGGCTCTGATCCAGACATGTATATTAGCAAAGCTCTAACTATAGTTTTATTTCTTTATTCCTTGGCTCATTTTTGGTAATAAGTTATTTTGAGTGTAAAAATCTCTTTTCTTTCTGGAAGTTTGTTTATATTTTAATACATTTAATACAGCTGATAAAAGCCTGCTCACAGTAACTTTGGGTCAAGCGATTGAAGAAGTTCTCTCAGCCTTGGCACAGAGCTGTTGCCACCATGTCCGTGTTAGGTCTCTGACAGAGACGGGTTGGTTCCTGTGTTTTATGAGGATCAGTTTTCTGGTTTGCTCACTTCTGTAATTTGCCACAGCTTTAGATAATAACTTTTCTTCGTTTATTTACCAGTATAATGCTGACTTTTGTTTTTTTTTTTTTAGGTTAGGCTTCTTTGTTGTCTAATTCAGCAACATCATAAATATAAATACTTCCAGAGATAGATATGACAATAATCTGACATCATTTTGATGGATTATTACAACAGAATTAAGATGATCCTTGCTTTCTAGAAAAGGTTAATTTGATTTTGTTCTTTTAACCTTTTTCTTTGCTGTCATGTTTAACAAAGATTAAAAGGTAAAAGCAATAAATACACAACTACTCTTATTTTTCGTTATGTTGTAAAGAAGTCAGTTGTTACTAGCAGTTGTGTATTGTGTGACCCTCTATAAAGCAGAGGCAAATGAGGCCATATAAAGTGTTTCTCCTGTCTCTGAAGGTTGATTTACATGAGGATGATCTGTAGAAAGGATAATAGAAATTATAACTGGAATAGATTGACTTATGCAAGATATAGAAAGCACACAAAAGCACATAAATTCAATATTTTAGCTATATATAATTTTTTTTTCTCCAAACTAGATGTGTCATTACCTCATTCGTTTAGATGTTAGGTGATTTTCATATTTTCAAAAAACAGAAAGAAATGAGGCAGTCAAAGCACCCTTTTTTAAAACCTTTTTTCCTTTTTGTTTTTTTCTTCCCTATTTAATGAATATAGCTGAAGACTGTGAAGGTTTTCTTTTCCTAGTAGGAGAAGGGGAAGAGTATTTTATTTAGATTCCAAGATGTCACTGAGAACAGGACTGGAGTCACTCAAGCCACTTACAAAACTTTAACCCTTAGAGCTGGCACTACCTGGAAGGATTAAAGGATGCATTTATAAGGGCTACAGTCAAGTGCTTTTGCATTTGTGCAGATAATACAAATTTGACCCTGACAGATTGAAAAGGTGTCCAACTGAAGTTGTAGAGAAAATTAGGTAGTCTTTTATGTCATATTCACTGTCTTGTGGTGGTATTTTTAGACACTGATTGCTATACTTCATTTTTGTTAGATTAGTTGTCTCTCAGTGAGTAAAAATTAGCAAAAATAACTTGAGAACTTTTAGAATAATTAGATACAATTTAAAAAATATTTTTCTAGGTACAGAATTTTTATCCAACATATCAAGTTTTTCATATGTTTGCTCTGCTAAATGATATATATGATAATTAATAAAAGCTTTTTTTAACCTCAGTGTCCATTGACTCTTCAATTATATCTTCTTTGCTGAAATGCCTAATGATAATAGTACTAATAAAATACATGATAATGATTTTCTGTTTCTTTATATTACCAATAATAGCAATAAAATCCCATTATTAGGAAGTATTTTTCTGGAATAAATAATTAAAAATATGTTCTCATGGCCTAGTTATTTTAGTAAGCCAGTTAACAAAGATGAGTATGTTCTTCAAAATCATGTCTTACAGGAACAGAAGAAGTTTTGCCTGTACATAGAGTCTATTTAATGCTTTAAGTCTTACCTCATTTTAGGAAAATGTGTAATTCTGAGGTTACTTTATATTAAAAAACATAGTCCTGGTGTAAATGTTTCTTTATTTTCTTTGTGCATTCGTGAGGTAAGGTAACCTTTACCTAATGATAAGAATGGCAAAAAATTTCTAAATATCAGGCTCTCACAGCTTTCCAGGGTTGAGTATTTATAATAGTGTTAAAAGAACTGTGATTAAGGTACTCTGTCACAGGTGTGCTGTTTATTAGTAGTAGTGAATTTTCATTGTATGTTTTAGAAGAAGGAAGCAGGGAGAGGACAAATAGGTGTGAAGGGCTATTGTTCAGTTATTGCCTTATTGTAAGATGTAAGAATTAGGTGGTTGCTTTTAAAATCTAAAATTACCAGCATGAACAGTTAAATCAGATTGGGAGATAATCTATTGGAGGTGGTAAGTGGAAGAAAAAGGTCCCTGAGGATTTAGGTGTATCTTTCAAAAGTATGACAAATTCAGCAATACTAATTTTCTTAGGAATTGGCAAGTAATTTAATTTTGTATACTGTTCAAGGGTTGATTTAAGTGTCAGAGTAAGGGATTGGGTAATTGACCTGAAAATTAAAGTTGAATATATTGGATCAGAATAAATTCTTACAATTTATCCAATAAAATACACTTTTAAAAATGTATCTACATAGAAAATTGCACAATAGTCATGCTATCTGATCTAAAGAACAACTGAACTACATTAATAGGATTGAAAATGTATGTTATGATTCTGTGATTTCTGAGTGATATGTTATAAACAATGCAGTTGGAAACATAGCATTGTAATATAAGCTTGGTCACAAGTACATAATAAGCTCCTATTTAATTTCATTAATTAATTCACATCAATTTCCTTGCTTACAAAAATCAAACAGCAAGAATAACATAAAAGCCTCTATGTTTCATTGCATATTCATCACAGTTATGATAAGGCAAGTGAATGAGCTGTTTTCTCATCTGTACAAGCTTCTCCGGCAATGTGTTGGAACACCATGATCGTGTAACATTTCATGACCTGATGAATGCTGACTCATGCAGTAATCACTGAAGAAATACAAACATGAATTTAAAATTACATTTTCTTATATTTTATCCTCATTACAGTGCATTTATAGTTCTTCCCTAGAAGAAAGCTGTCAAAGCTTAAAATTTGCAACAGAAACTTTCCAAAGTAATAAAGAAATGGAAATTCACATTTGTGTAATTTTCCAAAGTGCTTGTCTGTATACATTACAAGCAACTCACATATTCAGAGACTTAGGGGAATATCCATATAAAGGCATTCAATTTAAAATAATATTTTTCTGCAGTATATACATGTCGCCATATTCATTTTCAGTGAAATATATGGAGCCATTTGCAAAATGAAGAAATTTGGATACAGTACATTTTACCTGTGGATTGTACTCTTGATATTTAAAAGTGATTTACTGTCTTATAACAGTAATTTTACTGTGTCTTCCAGATGTGTGGAGGTTATTGCCAGAGAAGGAAGGAACCTGAAAGAACTTTATTTAGTATCCTGTAAGATCACAGACTATGGTATGTAATACGCCTATATTTTTATTTTTGTGAAGATTGAACCAGAGTTCACAGGGACTGTTAGAGAAAGTGTTGGAAATGTAGAGATAAAAATTTTCAGAACCTTCATCCATAAAAATAGGAAATGTATAAAAAGCATTTGACTTGCTTAAAAATCTCTGTGGTTAGAAGTATGAAAGTCAGTGTACGTATTTGCTGTGAAGTATCCTTATAGAATTGGCAATTACTGGGCAGACTGGGTAGGGTCCCCTTTGAATAGTCTTGGAGACCATGAGAACGTTTGAGAGAAAAATCAAAAAATATATATGTGTTTCTAGATGCTTTAAAAGCATAATTAAGCAAGCAAGAATGTGGATTGATCACCTGTTGTAGGCCATAAAATTTGAATGAGGTTGATGATCCTTTAAAAATGCTGTTATGATGAAATAGAGAGGAGCGCCTTAGGAATTAAATGTCTTGTCTGATAGGCCACATAGAAAGACAGATTTTTTATTTAGAATAGGAAAAGTTATGGCGCTTGTTTGGGAAGGCTGCTTTGTGTTATCTTGTCTTTGTTTTTTCAAATAAGATACTGACCTTAAATAAGACACTTATTTCTGCCATAAGGCCAGATTTTCAAATATCAGTCTCCCACGTACGTGCCTAAATTTCAGTAGGATTTACGAACTGTATATTTGAGATGTTCATTTCAGGCTTGCTCATTATTTTGTTTCTCATTTACTTTTTTTTTCTTTTTTTAACTTTTTACTCCCTAGCTTTTAATAAATAATTACTATGTCAAAGTGATAAATTACCATTCCACTGGTCACAAACTCATTCTTCTATTTTCCTTTTCAAATTTTGCACTTCACTGGGGTTTGTATTGTGCATTCAAGGGTATGTTGTGCAGCAGAGTTCTGCTCACCTTATGCCCACAGCATTGGAACATGATGCCACCATGCAGCTGTTGCAGCTGCAGAGCTTGGAGCATGGCAGAAGAGAGGGAACACGGGCCTTTACTGCCCTTTCACCTGGTCTGCAGTTGTTTGTACTTCTATGGGCAGAACAGATGTTACCAGAGTAGAAAACAGATTTTCTCAGCTCGACACCACTCGTCCAAGATGAATTTCTGAATTTGTAAAACAAATTTCCACCCACAGTGTTTTGTGGATGGAAATTCAGGGAGGGAAATTGTCTGTAGAACACAAGATGATGATAATGAAGGTGCTTCTTGTCGCTGCTGGAGGGCGAGAGGTGCAGGATAGTCTGAAGGCAGACTTGTCTGTTCTGTCTGTGTACTGCAGATCTACAGGCCCTACTCTTGTCCCTTCTGACTTTGACAACCCGTGTGGAAAGAGTTATCATGGGCATGATGGAATCCTAATGTCTTAAGGATCAGTAATTCCTCAAACTGATTTCACCTTTCATTCACTGCAGTTACTCAGAGGAAAATGTGTTTTTTCCCAAAACTAGGGAAACAATTGAAAAACTGAAGCAAAGAAACCTAGGATAGAGGAAACCATGCTTATGAAAGAATAAAGAGAGAGAATAGGACGTGTCCATACCTAGATGAAAAGCAGGAAGCGTGTTACAGAGAATGAATGAGTGGAGAATAAACGTATCATTTGGCTGATTAGGTCTGTCCAACCTGAGCTTCTCTTGATTTCTGTATGCTAAGGCCCATCTGTCACTAATGTGTTGCAATCTGCAGTCACTCAGCATCATTGCACTCAGTTACTGGGACTTTGAGAATATTTTCTATTGATAGTGTTGCTACTATGCTTTACTCTTTGCTTAAAAATTGAATTATTTTTGCTATTAAGGATCCAGTAAAACAGCTGAGATACTGACTGATTTTTGATACATTATTAACTAATTGATTAGCATTATAATCTTCAGCATATCTCAGCATGCCAACCTGACAAATAAATGCTACTTTTAATATCTGAGCTGAAAATGCAAAACAAACTGTAACAAAGTGGAATTTATAAGCATAATTTATGGTTTCTAAGGAAGTCAGAATTTTGCCTTAGATTAAAAATGTGATAGCAAGTGAATGTTAATTAGGTTAACAAGAGTGTTGCAGGGTTGAGCAGGCATCACCGTTTTCTCATTTATTTTCTGGCAATTCAGTTGAAGACTTTCTCGCATTTGCTTTCGTTGCTGGTAAGTTAAAAAGTGAGCCCCTTACAGTGCTGCGAGCTCTGTTTGTTGTTGAACCTCCTTTATCAGAGAATCTGTCTCTCTTAAGGGGAGAAGGGCAGCCACTGTTCCTCAGAGGCTTTTGAAGCCCTCATGTCCTCAGTACCTCTGTGTTTGATCAGGTAGAGGAAATCAGCTGAGGAGCATGTGCCTGACTTCTCAGGGAGCCTTTCAGGTGGTGTCCCATGGTCTTACAAAGAATTAACAACTTCACACACGCAGTTGTTCAGGCTCTACCGGGGAGTGTCTGAGGCTCTGTGAGCCTGTGGCTGGGTGGGAGCACACAGTCCTTTGCAACCGTGCTTTCGTTTTGATAATCTTGAGGGTGAAACACAGGATTGTCCTTCCTTTGACAATTAAAATCTTGACGCCAGGTTTGTACAGATGCAGGATTTTGAAAGCCCTCTTTGAAACTGTTCTGCGGCAGGTTTTTTATGCCATGAAATTTAGCGGAATTTTGATGTCTGGGGCAAGATCATAATTGCTTAGTAACTCAACTGGGGAAAAAAAAAGTAATATTGCTGATAGCCAGCAAAATTTTTAATCATTTGATACATTAATCTATTAATGTATCAAATAATTAATAATAACTTCCATAAACAAAGAAGAAAATTACAGCAAAAACTGTTATTGTTGTCCTTCAATTAACTCAATAAGATATGTATGTGTGAGGTAATTTCATGTCCTCCAGAGAAGGCTGGGAAGTGTGATCTTTGTCATGTTATTAATTTCCTTCTTTTGTTTTTCTAATTTCTGCATAGGATAGATAGTATACAAAACTACCAGGCATACATGTTTTTTATCTAATTAGTTTTTTTTAAGCACACTAAAATACTACTTGTTATTTGTAAGCCTAAAAGTTTAAATAAAAACCCCTACACTCTAATAATGTAGCCACAGGCTGCATTCCTTTCTCTGACATTTTTTCTTACCAGAAAAATATTCTTTGTAGTATACAGACTGATAAAGATTCAAACAGGAATTGAAGTGTGTGTACGTACTGAGAGCTGTTAACTGATGAGAAAAAAAGAATTCTCTATTTCATGTTACGTAACAAAATGAATAATTTTGTATTTCTGTATGCAAAAAATGTGTTTTGTTTATTTCTGAAAGAAATTATGTTGTTATATCCTTTCTCAGGTCTAGCACAATTTTCTCAAGGTGTATTTTTAATTAATGGTGTTTATGAAAGTGTAACGTGCTAGGATGCTGCCAATTAGTTTAAAAGTTTCTTTACATCCAACACTTTGTTAAATGCTAGATAATCAGTAGAATGCATCTAGACTACAGGACAGACTAAATTAGTATAATCTTTGAGATAAACACCTGTTTGCCCAAGAACGCAGACAGAGTGAAGTTTAAGCTGAACGTTAGTTCCTCGTAGCGTTTCGCCCTTTTGTTAGGCAATCATGAATTAAGCATGGATTGTCAGTATTATCTTTGAATTTCCTGCCTTTTGTTGATTTGTGTCACAACCTTAACTTTACTTAAACATAGCGGGTTTTGTATTTAAGCTTTTCCTAAGAACTGGTAAGGAAGCGGGGCTTTCTCAGCTGTGGGGAGACTGTGTGTCAAATGAATTAGGGTGATGTGAAGATGTAGAGCGGTGAGCTAAGGCAGCAAGCACACACAGAATTGTGTAACTGTCTCTTCAATTTTATGCTCTAGTTCTGGGTTTTATTGATATCCGTAGTCCTGAGAATTTGTTTTAAGTAAATTATTACTTATCAAGTTTGTAATAGTGCAAAGTGCTGTGCACTCTGAAACACAAAAGTGAGATTTTGTGTTCAAAGGCAAAAAGATTCGATGAAACTAGCCTGTGAAACAGGAGTAGATGTTTTAAGGGTCTGATCTTGCAGTAACATTAAGTGTATATTTACTAAGAATTACTTTACAACCACATTCTTTGCAGTAGTGAAAGATAAAAGTCTCTAATGCTTTACTTCCACTTCAGAAAAGCAGTCAGACCAGTGTTTCTTCTATAGGTGCAGAAAAGACTTTCAAGACAAGCTTTAAATTGTAGGCTTCCACTAACAGAACATGGTGGGGGAGGGAGGGGGGGACGGGAAGAAAGCAAAGCCAAACACCACCGCCCTAAAAAATAAACCCCTGAAGAAGTCACCTTTGAAAAATGTTTGAAAGGAAGTGTTCAAATTCAGCAGTTTGTACAGCTGTGCCTTGCAAAATCACTGAAGAACTTTCTGAAAAAACAAAGTGCCCGAATGGTCATTAGTAGGAGTGCGGTTAGCAGAGTGCAGGGAATAAATTTATCTCACAATGTTTCCTATCAAGTAACCTGCAGAAGATGACAGTTGTCTTCATAGTTGTCTTGTAGAATTTCCATTACCTAGTAGTTCTGGATTTTGCATAACTTAAAAAGTCTCTATTTCTAGTTGTAAAGTAATTGCACAAAGCTTTTCAGAAGAAATGCTTGGCACAAAGAGCTGAGATGAACTTTGGTGGTCTTTTGCTGAGAACTTTAAGATTCAGAGTATTGAAAAAGAGCTCTCTAGATATGTAGCCTTTTTCTTTTCTAAAATGGTTACTATTCCTTTTTCATACTGCCTGTTTTCAACATTTAATGATGCATTTAGTGTCTCTGAGGACACATGGGGTTTTTTTTAAAGGCTTTTCTTCTGCTGAGGGTGTTTGCCGAAGCAAAAAAATGAGTTTCAACAAACTATAATGGAATTATATAGTTTTAATATTAAAATGTTATAGATAGGGCATAGCTGTTACAAGCAGAAGTCTGGAGGAATAAGATAGCATTTATACTGAATCAAGTCCAATTGTCACAAGAGAAAAACATAACTGTAACTCACATTTATTCTTCATAACTGGATTATGAATTCTTTTCTGAGAAGTGAGATACCACTAACAATGTTAAAATAGTTTCCCAAGATACTATTAAATTCTAATGTTTAAATATTTAGGATACATATGCTTTCTATTTTAAAATAGAATATTTTAATTATCAAGGGATCAGGTTGTCCTACTGAGAGCTGCTTGTGTTTTCTCTCCAATCTTTAGCATTTGTCATGTAAATCATAAATAATAAGCATACTGTGGGTATTTTCACAAAAAAGAATGTTTAGTGTCTGCTTCTTACTTGGATTAGCAAATCTCTCTAAGGCTTGATCTCATTAAAACTATTTTTTTCTTAATAGATTAGCCTTTTAAAATCTATTTTTAGAACACCATGTCTTCTGTACAGTGTAACTCAGAAGGCAAATACGTTTTGCAGGGGATAAGTGCAGCATTTATGGATAGACAGAATGGAACAGGTGGTAAATACATTTCTGAGTTTAAAATATTTCATCCTCACCCATTACTGGTTTGCCATCTCTTCCTCAATTTATGTAATTTAAATACATACAACTTTCATTTTCTCTTTCAAAATTATTTTGAATTGCTGCTATATTGAATTCCAAGTTTCTCTTCTTCTCTGAATGAATCTTCCTCCTATGAGGTTTTCCTGTCCTGTGTGTGGTTCTTTCTCTTTTGCACTCTTTTAATGACGCACTGAGAGCAAGCAGTGATCACACTGACAACCATGTTTATGCTTGTAGATAAATGTACAGATAATCTTTTAAGGACCAGGGCCTCTGTTACCTTCTTTAGTGGTGTTGTGTATGTTATCTATATATGTATGTTTGTATAAAATTGTGGTAATATATTATAGTATGTGGTAGTATTTAACTACTATATACATACATATATGTTGCTTTCTTATAGAATTTTTCTCTTCCTTTTCAGAAAAACATTTTCTCGCTGGTTTTTGTTCTGTTCGTTATTAAGAAACCTGAACTCACTGAAGTAAATCAGCAGGATTGTTGATGTTTAGTGCCGAATTTTGAGGTTCTTTTCTCGGTTTTAGTATTTGCTTTCTGTGCATAGGTTGCAACTTTAACTCCAATAGACTGTAAGAATTAAATTACCTGAAGAGTAAGTAGGTGGTAAGCAATCTGTACCCTGTTGTATGTATTAATGATACTTACTTCCTTTGACAAAATGTAGCAGTTAGTAAAGGGGTTTTGTTTGCTTTTGCATTAAAATGTTCCCTCTTTCAGAATTCTAAAGCAAATATTTCCATAGAAACTCTGCTAATTATGAGGATCAGTGAAAGCTTATTCTAGCAGTAAAGGTGAGTTTCAGAGTTTTATGTAGTTTAACAAACCAACAATACCCATTATAACTTACTGCCTCTTCCTCCTTTATAATGGCATTACTGTTTATGTTGGAATGTGCCGGGTGAAGTTGGAATCTTTTCACATATTTCAAAACCTCTGAAAATTTCCCTTCAGCTAAGAGGAAAAATTACAGTGTAGAGCTGTTGTAAGGACATTTTAAAACTTGTTTGGTTTTATATTTATTATTGTTGTTTTAGTTTGGAGTAGTTTCTCATATAGAGTCTTGCAGGTATTAATTTTGTTTCCGTAAGGGATCCTGTTGACACTGAAATCAAGAGACTTGTTAATGTGAGGAAAGATAGCTGTGTATTGATGTATTTTGGGATTGGAACCCTATCAGAGGACATCTTTTTAAAGTTCTGTTAGGAACTTTTAGGAATGTTCAGGGGTGAATAGAAAACTTTAGTCACCTGTCTGTGGAAATAATTAATAAGGAAAAGTCAAATTAAAACTTTATCAAAAGTAATCCCTGAAGCAGAAAAGAGCCCTTGAACAATCTTGTCAGCACCATATATAATTCATAACTATCAAAACCCTAAATTTTCTTTTTGTGTAAGTTTTATCAGTATTCCCAATGACACAAAAATGGCATGCAGTTTTCTTTAGAAGTTGATTTGAGATACCACCGTGCATCTTCAAGACCCATACAGTGAGATAAATTACTGCAATAGCATATTTCTCAAATAACAGACAGTTGCAAATCCTTTGTCCTACGGTACATAATAAAGGATTTTCTGTATGAGCAATGAGATGAGACAAACTTTCAAACTACTTTTTGTCATACTGGAAGGTGGGTTGTCCCCCTTAACCCGTACCCTTTAAAATAATGTAGTATAATAACCAGCTGGAGGAAGCTGGATGTAGATGCAGTTTTGAATTGTCAAGATGAACAGAGCGGAAGCCTATGATTTGTACACAGTTTGTTCCCAGTTGCTTGTTCTAAATGTGGAAAGCAGAGATGTGTTGTACTTCAGGTTTGATTTGTCTTGTGGAGAGATCCACAGGTACTGTTCTCTTAATTTAAGGTTTTCTGTGGGAAACATAGTGCTTTACGTTGTTATTTCAATTCTTTGGTGAGAAATTTGGCAGCAATTTCTCAGTCATAATAGAAAGTTTAATTTTGTGCTGTTTTATCACTAGAGAGAAGTGCTTAAGTTAATCTTCAGGAAAAATGCACCTCATTTCTGAGTTCCAAGACATACATTTTGGATACAACAAAAATGGAAATGGCCACAACCTCTGTATATACTGCCAGAAATGCATTTTCAGGTTCTTGTTTATTCATTTGCTTTATTGTGCTAGGAGACTTTAATATAATACTGAACTTCCATTTAACTCAGGATCTGGCTTCTGTTCTCTTTTATTAGTTGAATTTTCTTTTTTTGTGTGACCTGAAAAAGTAACATACAGCCTCCATTGCCTATTTTAAGCCCTGTATTAAAACCAGTGTGCTGGGTGCCTCTCCAGTGAGCTACCACACAGCAGAAGTGGTAGCTTGTCTTTGGAGCTCAAGACTGATTTAAAGTAAAAAATAAATGATTACTTGTAAATTGTGCAATCATTATCATATATGAACATTAGGGTCATTGTTGGATTTTTTTAAATTGTGATGTCACCCCTCCTAAGACTACCAACAAAATGTATTATCATTTTATATTTTCATTTCAAACAGTATCTGTTAATGTCACTGCAAGGAAAAATACCAATTCTAACAGAACATTTGATTTGCAGTCAGAGGTAGATTTACTTAACAAAAACAGTTGTGAAACTTTATTTAGCATTAATTTATTTCTGGCTTGGATAGAATAATTTAATTTAAATATTTAAAACCTATTTTCTGGTAAATACCAGTTACAACTCACATTAACACACTGTTGCTGTAGTCCAGTTTTATATTTTGTTCATTGGACTCCTGAATTTGTTTAAAATTTTCCTCTAAACCGCATTATTTGTTGAGTAGCAGTTAACAGTGTACTTTTAAAAATCCATACATTTGCTACATTTAAAATTATTTCTATAAATCTAGTATTAGTCTCAGAGAGGATTATTTAACATTCCTTCTCATAATTCTAAATTTTAAAGCAGTATTTGTATTTTTCTTTAGTCAGAGAAACAGAACTCAAAAAGAGGGAAAAAAAAATTACTGAGTCTTTTTCCATTTAATGGGTTATGATACAAAAGTCTTGTTGATATATGTAATCGTACAAGTAAAGAGTTGCACCATATTTTAAAGTGAATGATAGTTTGCAGTTGCAATTTATTTCCCCTAAATTCCAGGAGCCAGTTTTATGATCCCCCTTTTTACTGCACTATAAAACATATTTTACAAATTACGTTTTAAAGTTAGTGTATTTCTACAGTGTTGCCTAAATAAAAGTGACTGTTTTCTTCAGATGGCATCCAAAAGGGAGAAACTCATTCACAGTTCTTAAACCAGAAAACGGTTGTTTAAACTTCCTAGCAAGTAGTAAAGTTGTTTCATCATAATTGCTTAAACTAAGTTAAATCTTTAAAAACATTCATATTTTGGTGGAAGAATTTAATTTTCATATTCTATTTTATACATTGTCTTGATTTGTTGTTGAATTCCAGTAATACTCAAACTACTCAAGAAAAATCTAATTTTGGCCATAATCTCCCTTCCTGCTTTAAAAAATTTAAATAAAGTGCTTTGTAGGCATACCAGTTGTGTAGTTATTTTGAATGTCTAAGTTTTTTAAAAATATTCTTTTAATGATTTCTGTAGTCTTCTGTACTAGGATTGTGCTAAGGGAATGAATACCTAGAAACGAGTTTTTTCTTTAAATGGATGAAAAAATACCAATTAAGACATTGATGTAGCTAGAATAGAAAGGAAACTAAATTGCTAATACCACAGCAATATGATAAATACTGGTTTAGAGCTTTATTTTTTTTAATTAAAAAAATGAAATGTTTAATGAAAATAGTTCAGTGCTTAAATGTTTTTAACAATTGGAAGAACGTGAGAACAAATTCTAGCTTTACTGCATATCTGCTTTTTGACATATTAGTGAAGTGTCACTATGAATATGCCTTAATAGATCTGTTATGTGTAAGTATTGGATTTGTGGCCAAATACTTAAATATCAAGTAGTAGGGACTGGATCATTTTTAATTTGTATTAGTTTGAAACGTGAATTACAGCTCAACAGCAAAATAAGTAATAAAAAATTTAATAACAAAGGTTTTTATCAACGTGTCTAAGAACAGAGGATGCATCCAAAAACCATCTTAATTCAGTTTGTGAAATGTAATGAGTGGTACTTCCACCTCTCCATTCCTTTAATTGTGATTCTGGGGTAGCTTTATTATGACAAAAGCATTTGATGTTTACATCTGTAGTGAATTATACAAAGAAGTTCATGCTGTCTTTGTAAACTGTAAACTCTTCACAGCGTAGTACAGTGTAGAAACTGTTCCGTTACTGATGGAGGGAATGTGATTCACTTCGTAAATAATCAAGTAATCATTGTGCTTTCAAAAATTAATAAATTGACATAAAAATTTTGTTTTGGTCAACTTCAAATATTTGAAGAGTTTTCTATAAAAAATTAGTCTCAAAGTAGCTTTTAAATTATGTATTTTATTTTCTCATAAGTCAAGTGGAATCATTTTAGCTTTTGAAATGTCAAGTATCTTTCCAGAACACTCAGACAGCAAGACTGCTTTATTTGCAGTTCTCTTTGGCTTGATGCCATCATCCCTTAATTTTAGCTATACATACTGAACCATATTTCTTCTAATTACAAGATGCCTAATACAGAAGAGTAGGAAAGTATTCCAAAAATGTAATATGCAAGATTGTTAGTACAAAGAGAAAGGAATAAGTATGGTTAAAGAGAATTCTTGAATAGTGTAAGAAAACAATTTTAATATGTCTGAAATTCTAAAAAATGTGCAGTTTGGGATAATCTGTTCATTTTTACATATTTTGTAATAGGTAAGTGAAATATATTCCATGATGTCAACCTATTTAGATACTTGTAAAAAGAGTACAAATACGGGTATTTTAAAATGCTATTATCTAGGCATAATGATCCAGTGTACAAACTTATAAAACTTTTCAGTCATCTGAAGACATTAATACTTTTTTATTTCGGGGGGGGTGGGAGTGGTGTCCAGGTCAATGTTTCGTTGGGGTTTTTTAAACTCTTTTTAATAGAATGTATGATATACATGATGCAACTCAATTATCTTTTAGGAACTCAAGAGTTCTAGGAACGTGGTACTTTTGCTATGTATGGCTGTTAGAATAAAGATGAAATGCAAAATAATTTTTTCATACTACCGAATTTTGAAAGCACTGAAATTATAGGTTACATTTTACATAAATCATTTTAATTTGAAGATATAGTAAAAGCATCTCTTTCTGCTTCAAGTGTGAAATCAAGTATGTTACTTGATTAAATCTGTAGGTCTACATCACTAATAATTGTCTAGTGTCAAATTTATGTTTAAAAATGTGTGTTCTCTCAAATAGCTAATTAGTTAATGCATCTTGTTTTACGAGTATGTGAATTAATGCAGCTTAAACAGAAGTATTTTCTGAATTTAATTGAAAAAAATTGCTGTCCTGGAGTTTAGTGAGCAACTAGTAAACAAAAAATGTCAAGTATGAAGTCATAATTGTTTATTGTTTGTAAAGGTTCCTCAAAGGTCTAGGTCTTGCGTTACAGCACTAGCTGTACTACTAATTTGGTATAATCAGTAAATCATAGAAATGTTGATTGAAGGAGACCTGTATGAGTCGCTCAGTCCAGCCAGGCAGTGGGGATGTCTCCAGCTCTTGATCAGGTGCACTCTGGCTCTCTGTGGCTCTGCCTGGATATTTCTTCAAGACCTCCAGGGACGGAGGATCCACCATGTGTCTCTGGACATTTTATCAGTACTTCATTTACGCTGCTGAAGACCTTTGTTTTTTCTCTCTAATGTCCAACCTAAATCTCACATGCTACACTGTGGTCATTGACCTTGTTACATCTTTTAGTGAGCTTTGGGTCAGCATTGACTCCATCCTTTTCATAACCACCAATACAACTCAGATCTTACCACAGTATTGTATTTATGGGAAGAAGAAAAGTGTGTTATTTTTGCATGTGAAACAAACCCAAAACTTAAAAAAAAAAAAAAAAATTAACAAGTGTTAACAAGTAAGAATAACTTTCTATTTCTCAGTTAGTCAACCAATGGCTCTTCCTATTAGGAGCTTTTTATGCTGTGTATTTATCACACTGAAATTTTCCTTAGGGCACAAGCACTTGTTTCACCATTACATTTTAACTTATTATTTAGAGAAAAGAACAAATACCTTGTGAATTAATTATATTTGTTTTCTTTTTGCAATTAACATTGAAATGTCATTAAAAATCAGTGGCAGTGTTGTGTTGCCTACAGCTTTGTTTTAAACCAGTGGGGGATATTGGGAAAATAAGTGAAACCTCTCTCTGGCTGTTCGGATATTGCCACATTTTCATGTTGGTAAAACATGATTTCTTTAGCTTTCATTTTGTTTTGAAAGCAGGCACAATGAAGAAAACTCATAAGTATTTGAGCAGCAACAAGTGCTCTAACATCCTAACCTGTCGGTTTTGCTGGTACCATCTCTGTTACAAAAAGTGAAATCAAGGAGACCACAGTGTTTAACTGTGGCTGCCCGGTGAAAGGACATGTAGCATAATTAACTATAACCAGTTGCTGGTATGGTGCACTACATCCCAAATTACGTGTATTGTACATCTCCTGTGCTCCTCTAACTTTTCATCTGAATCTCTGCTATTTCCCTAAAAACATAGGTTTGTACCTTTTTACCACTGAAGTGGAAAATCTCAGTAGAGTGTAACCTTTATGATTAGTCTACGCTTGGCTCTTTTTCATTTCTTCCAGCACCATAAAACCTTGTTATCTGACTTGGTGTACCAGTTTTTCTTGATTGATCTTAAAGAGGGACAGAAGTGCTCTAAGCGATTGGAAGCTATTTTCAGACCCTTGGGGTCATAACTAATGATGTCCTAAAGTGGCCCTGCTGTACCTACATTTTAGAGACTCGGACAGAGGAACGTGGAACTGCTGACTGGAAACATGGTATCCCTTCAGGATTTTGGATAGGCCAGGCAGAATGATGGCACTATAAATGAAAAGGTGTTTGAAGCTGTTTTTCAGGAAAAATGAGCTCAGTAACATAATCAGAATTTCACTGCCTGTTTTTTGATTCATGCAGTTTAGTTACATCACATTCATCAGTCAGAATTACAGTGGTGAGTGTGTTTTGTGTTGGATTTGGTGACACTGGAGCCTACGGGTAGTTCTTTGAGGCCATGTACTGTAATGACTCATGGAGGACTTTGTTCTTTCTGTGCCCACATGGAACTGTTCCTGTATATGCCAAGAAAGTGGAAAAACATGTTGATATGGAATTTCAGTGAAAAAGACCTGCTTTATTTAGGGGATATTTTTGGCAGCTATGAAACAGTACCTACTTAATCAAAACCTTGAAGTATCCATTTTTTACCTGTAAATCCCTGAAGTGATGTTTGTGAATGTCACTGAAAGAAAACATAACACCCACAGATTTCACTTTGGCTTCCTAGATTATCTCTTTTGTTTCTCTTTCGTAGTTTAAGGGGATATCAGTTCTTATTTTTCTAGATGTAGTTCAACAATTCTGTGTAAACAGAACTTGTTTTCTCTTCCATGCTGTGTTCTTGTCATATAATTAAAGGAGGAGGATTAAGAAACCATTCTGATCAAATGTAACTGCTAGGAAAAAAGAAGGAGAGAAGAAATCTATTTTGTCCTTTAATCAATAAATATACAAGTACAATTTAAAACTAATAGAAACTGCAAACTGAAAGAAACCTAATTCATTGAGGTCGCTATTCCCTGTGCAATCCATATTTTCTTATAAGCTATGATTTATGACTAGTGAGGTTTTGCACAGGTTTTGTAAAAGAGACTGAAGATACACTGGCTTTGTATCTGCACAAAATCTTTTTGTGATCTTATGTAGAGAGGTTTGCCACCAGCCATGTGTTTGCACATGTATTTGGTTATCAAGGACTGCACATGCAGATACAAACATGCACACAGAAAAAACACCTTGGATTATGTTTTTTTCTTATATAGTCATAATTGAAAAATTGCCTTTAGAGTACAGATATAGCACGCATCTTAAAAGGGTGTCTTTAGGGGAAAGGAAAAAGATTAGATAGGAGTTTAAATAATTTTTTACATATTTGACTTCTAATGCAGCTGAGCATTTCATAAGTCAGATACAGTACTAGTAAATTTCACATGCATTCCTGTTATTTTTTAATCAAAATAAAAAGGTCAACAGTGTAGTCTTTCTAGTAAAATAAAGTACAATTTGATTACTTTCTGCTAATGCATAATACTATTTAATTTGATTTTAGGAAGAGGGAGGTCTCTAATGGAAAGGAAATGGACTGTATAAATTAGGCGTACCCTCTTACATTTACCTCTGTTCATGCAATTGTAAACATTGCTGCTAGTGCCAAACAAAGAAATAACAATACTTGAGTTGTAAACAATACTGAGGACATGTTTATTAAATGCACAGGCACAAAACCTTTTTGAAATTTACAAAGTGTCCAAATCACCTCACTGAGGTATCTACCCACAATGTAGTATTGTAATAAATAAATAAAAATTAAACATCAATCTGAAAGCTGTGGGGTCTAAAGATACAACCTATCACACAAGAACCCAGTTCCCCAGTTCATGGATATTTATTAATTGTATGGGTTTTGTGGAAAGATTAGTTGTTTCAGATAAAATACAGAAACTGTGTAATACTTTCTCAGCATGTGTACACAAAGCTCTTCCTTTAGGTGGGGGAAATCACCTATCCACACATCTCTGCTCCGTTCTTCACGTAAGATGCTTATGATTCTCTAATCATCACAGTTGCAAGTTTGTGTATTGTCACTCATCTGATTACCAAAGATTCCACTACTAGAGATTTTGAAGCACCTCACAGTTTGCAGATAAAAAGTCCATAATCTTGAATCAGGATTTGACAAAGAAGCATTTGTGTAGTTCCTGTGGGAAGTGGCTTAGAACTGCACACAGAAGTTAAGCTTATTACTGTACTTGATAATGGAGCTACTGACAGGTCTTTTGTTGAATGAGAGTTGGTGCACATCAGATTGTGAAAGATGGAAAGCCTTGTTGGTTTGGTGTTTTTTTTTTTTTTTGCTGACATAGACTTTAAATCTTGAAGATCTGATGATATCACATAGGGAATAAAAGCAGCTTTAGATGTGTGGGAATAAAAGCAAAAGAATTCAAAATAAAACCAATCAGTCACAGCAATAACGTGCAGCTACGGTTTAGGGAAAAAATCCTTGGATTTTTTGCTGTCAGCTGGAACCTTGATCAGTTTAGGAACTCAGAAATGTTTTCTCTCTTCAAAGTTTTAATTGATTATGTAAAACATTTTCAGATTCTGCAATGCTCAATACAGAGTTTATAGTACCTTTCAACTCTCTTGATAGTCTCGAGGCAACCTTGATCTGTTTTGGAGACAGCAGCCTTCACTGTTACATTCCAGAATGCTTGGAGAAAAAAAAAGAAAAATTCAAGTGTTAACTCTGGCTGTTACAAATTTTGGATATGTATAGCTGAAATAAGTCACTTTGTATGAGGAAATCTACTGTAGATGCCTTCTTACCTACACCAGGCCTCTTTTCACTTTCCTAATATTTTCGTAAGTGCAGTATGAGTATTTTCAATCTCTTCCAAAGTTAATAGGCAAACCACTTTTTCTCGGAGGGCCCAAGCAAGATAGCAGGCTCACCTAATAATAGGTGCCGCTGGCCTTTGGCAATAAAGCAGAAGAGGGGTCCAGGGGTTTGATCACTCCCACAGCTTGACTGGCCCACATGGAGTTAGGATGTAGTTTCAGCAAGAGGAATGTGGGCTGTGACATGAGTGGATTTGGAATGTGGACATGGGTAGATGGGGAACTCTGAGATCAGGCAGTCAAAAAAATTGCAGAACAGGGGATCCCTGGGCTAGAAAGTACTCGTGGATTAAAGCATAGATAATTTTATCTCAGGAAAGGAGAAATAGCAGGTATGGATTTTAGAATGGAAGGAGTATAATGCTCTGAGCTGTGAGAGGGTCTTCAGAGGGTTTAGGGGTTGCCCAAGGCCACCTCTTTGCTTGGGGAAAAGAATACACACAACAGGCATGTACCCTTATCCTTCTTGTTCCCTGTGCAGGAATGTTCATTCCCAACCCATTCAGCTTCTCTGTTCCTACCAGTAATGTCGTATGAAAGAATGCTTTTGTAAATAGACCCTATGCCCCCAAATTTAAATATTTAAATGAACCTTGTCTCTATTACAATTAAATTCTTTCTTTTCCAGATGAAGACCGAGTACTAGAAAATGACATCAGTTTGTGACAATGTATCATATATTCCAAAACTTTTCATTGCATGCTTTATGTGATCAGTGTTTCTAGTCAGTTAGGAGAAAGGTTTCAGAGAGTCAGATCTATGTTAAGAAGCCCTGGAACCTCTTACAAATACTGCCAGGAGGTGAATTGTCATGAAGTGGTGGGATATTGGAGTCATGAATTTACCCAAAGCCAGGCACTTTTCTCTGATATTTTTCATTCTTCATGGCTGTTGTAATGTCAGCCATTTACATTCACTTCGTCTTTAGCTATGCTTGCCCTTTACATTTGCTCAGTACGTTTGCTTGTGGTCACTCCTGCTTAATTTCTTTATCAGTGATCTGGACAAGGGAATCAAATGCCCTGTCAGTCAGATTGTTGATCTGTGGGAGGGCAGGAAGGCTCTGCAGAGGGATCTGGACCGACTGGGTCCGTGGCCCAAGGCCAGTGGCCTGAGGTTGAAGNTGGGGGTGTTCAGCCTGGAGAAAGAGGGTGGGAGGGGAGTTACTGCTCTCTTTAAAAGAGAAGAGGTTGTAACCAGCTGAGGGTCAGGCTCTTCTCTCATGGTAAAAAGTGACAGAACAACAGGAAACAGTGTCGAGTTGAGCCACAAGAATTTTAGATTTGATCCTAGGAAGAATTTCTTCATCAGAAGTGTTGTCAAGCACTGGAAGGGGCTACCCAGGGCAGAGGTGGTATTTAAAAGACATGTAGATGCGGCAGTCAGGGACGTGGATTAGTGGTGGACCTGACAGTGATGGGTTAATGTTTGGACTTTGCAACCGAAATGATTCTGTAATCTTAATAGGTAATTTCGAGTGTCGAAGAATTTCTAGCGTCTTTATATTCTGAGACTGGGAGCTTTAATAAAACATCCATTTCTATTTTCCATTTACAGTGGCATTACAAACATGAGCTTTACCACACATTCTTGCTTAGCAAGTACATAGAAGAGTAAGAATTTCTGCATCTCTTCGTTGGTTTGGTTGTTTCCACATTACAGTGTCTGTAGTTTGCCATTGTTACCTGCGTATTTGCAGGAAATTGTCTTAGCTTTTGTAGATTTAATCCTCTTGTTCTTCAGATATGCCCTGTGCTCTGTTTTAATTTATTCTGAAGAAAAACAAATCCCTAGTCAAAAGTGACTTCTTTATGATAGGAAAGAAACTCTAAAAATTAAGTTTAAAAATGAAGTTGTTCTTTCCAGCTCCAAATACGTGTCTAATTTACCTTTCAGTATTTGGTACTCATATTTACCTTTTCTGAGTGCCTGTTTTCCATCTTACTTCTCAGAGTAAGAACAAGCAAAACATTTCAGCTGTGGTAATGAGGACAGAATGCTGAAGTTGGGGTTTGCTTCTGTTTGCAAACATCAAAAAAATAACAGTGAGGAGTTCTATCTTAAATATTTACATGTGAATTTAGTGACTATAAAATCAGTAATCTGATTCAAATTAGATGCAGTACTTAGAGATTCTGTACAAACTCTTGGGCATCCAAATTTTAAGCACCGTTCAGAAATATTGTATGTGTCATACAGTATTTAAAAGCTGTTTTTGTGAGCTTCTTCTGTGTATCACGGTTGTCAATTTAGAAGTGGAATTAGGTAACAGACATTTTAAGACACTTCTGTCTATCCAAATAGCATTTGAGTGCCAAGAGACCAATATTGATTGACAAAATATTTGTTGCTCTGTCTAGAATCTTTGGCACCAATTCATTGTTCTTACTGAAGGAAGCATAGGATAAAATTACATAAAACTAAGTTAGGTGGGAAAAATAACTGCATTTGTGGTAGGGATACATAATATACTTGGAGCTATTTCATATGATTATAAAAGTATGGATTGTTCTTATATAATATAAGTAGTCAAGAGTGACATTTTGAAGGAGCAACGAAGATTAAAAATAAAAAATTAATATAAAAATTATGTGATCTGGAAAGCTCACAAATTGATTTGTAACTCTAATACTTCAAATAGAGAACATAAAGCTCCTTTCTAATTTGATTCATGAACAAATGAAAACTTGTTATAGGAAGATGTGAAATATTGGGAAAACTCTCCCTTGAAAGGACCCTGGGAAATAATTCCCTGGCTATTGAGGTCCAGGAGACATCTTTTCTGTCCAGTAGGCACAGGTAAGCCTCAAACTGTCTGGCAGCAAACAAACAGGGAAAATCATGCACAAAATACATGTTTACTTTACACTCCAAATTAGGCAAGCTGACCTGCAGAGTTACTACTTCAGAAAGAAAAATGGACACAGCCTAATGTAAGAAGCTTTGCAAATGCATTAGTCAGAGAGAAGTCACCAGGAAAGGACTGAAAAATAGGAGCAGCAGAGAGAGGGATTTTTTTTATCTGCTTTGTAGAAATTGGCTTCCTGAAGTTTTGGGGTTGGATATCATAGATGACTAGAATCATTTGAAGCTTATCGAATCCCTCTCAGCCAGCAAAATAAGGAAGCATTAGGACATATGATAAAAAGAAGCGGACAGTTTTCATTAAAAAGACCATGGTATTTTGTACATGAAAAGCTATTTTCATAGTTGCAGACATTGGCTTCACTATGGAAGCACAAAGGCAGTCATTCATCCTGCCTAAGTGTTTTTCTTTTGTCTTGAAAACTGACATCTGATATTTCATGCAAAGTTCTGCACTAATTATCAGTCCAAGTCGCCTCTTTTTTGCGACTCTTTGGCTTCCTGCAAACTTGTAACATAATCAATGATGAAATGAGTTCTTGTGATATTTACACTTGAAAGGTAAGACTGCTTTAAGTGTTGGGATTGGGAGAACCTGAAAATTCATCTTCAGATCTTTATATCTTCTTCTGTATTGAGCTGGTAGCACAGTTTTGAAGTCCCTCTGCCTTGGAATAAAAATCCAAGCCTGCCTGCCGTGATTTTGTGGTTGTCTCTGTAAAGTAAAACATTTTTCTGTTTCTAGTCTTTTATTCTTGCACTGAGTAATTTTTAGTCAGGTTGTTGTTTCTGCCCACTATTGCTGCATGTTTGATTCCTGCTTAGCCTCTCTTCATGTGGGTAATGCCATTTCCTAGATTGCTCATATATTGCCTCTGGTAGGAAGGACAAATTATGCATGTTTTGAGATGCAGAATAATTGTCTACTGAAGGAGTTTATGAAAGATGGAATTCAATTTGCTGTCTCTGTTGAGAGTGATTTTTGGCTTTATATACCCGAGTACGTCAGAAGAAGTACGTGATCAAGTCTTGTGGAGAAATAAGAGCAGAAACTGAGAGAAGTTTTGGAAAAGAAAGAGGTATTTAAAGAATGATGGAGGAGGGAATGGAGGAGGAGGAGCAGGTATAGAATATATTACATAATTGAAAAAAATAAAATTGTGCTGTAACATCTGGATTTGATGGATGGACCACTTGGGGTATAAGAAATTGTCTGGATAGTTGCACTTAAAGGGTTGTGGTCTCCAGCGTCCAGGTGGAGACCTGGTGGTCATCAGGGATTGGTGTTGGGACTGGCACAGTTAAATGTCTTTGTCAGTGACATGGACAGTGGGATCAGAGCACCCTCAGCAAATCTGCTGATGACACCAAGCTGTGTGGTGTGATGGACACACCGGAGGGAGGGGATGTCCCCCAGAGGGGCCTTGACAGGCCTGAGAGGAGCCTGTGTGAATCTCAGGAAGTTCAGCAGGGCCAAGTGCAGGGTCCTGCACCTGGGTTGGGGCAATCCCAAGTACAAACACAGACTGGGCAGAGAATGGATTGAGAGCAGCTCTGGGAAGAAGGACTTGGGGTGCAAGTGGATGAGGAACTCAACATGAATGGGCAGCTGGGCTCACAGCCTTGTTGGGCTGCATCCAGAGCCCTGTGGGCAGCAGGGGAGGGAGGGCGTTCTGCCCCTCTGCCTGGCTCTGGTGAGACCCCACCTGCAGAGTTGCCTACATCTCTGGGACCCCCAAACTGAGAAGGATGAGGACTTGTTGGAGCAAGTCTAGAAGAAGCCATGGAGATGTTCTGCCTGAACACCTCTCCTATGGAGACAGCCTGAAAGTTCTGGGGTTATTCAGCCTTACAGAAGCCTTTCGTTACGTAAAGGGAGGCTACAAGAGAGCAACAGAGGGAGTTCTGCAAGGGCATGTAGTGATAGAACAAGGAGTAATGATTTTAAACTGAATGAGAGTGGATTTACGATTATGTATTGGGAAGACATTCTTTACTGGAAGAGTGATGAGGCCCTGGCACAGGTCAGCCAGAGAAGTAATGGGTTCCCCATCCTTGGAAATGTTCGAGGCCAGGTTGGACAGGGCTTTGGGACATCTGGTCTAGTGGAAGATGGCCATGGGAGCAGGGTGTGAATGGTTTGATCTTTAGGGTCCCTTCCAACCCAAGGCATTCTGTGATCTACTTTACTTCTCTGCTTTTGAATTGTCTTTCCATTCATGTTACTTGCTAGGAAAAGCAGATTCCGAAATTGACTGCTGACACTTTTCATTTTATTCTACTTCTTCCTGGCAGAAAGAAAGAGAATAAAAGTTTGGTATTCGGGGTTATTTATATATCTTGTAACTTACATAATGTCCTCTGGTGTTGCTAGTACTTTTCATGTGCTATTCAAGGAGCTTTAAATGCTTTATGTTCTCTATGTGTGGGACAAGACTGGTTATGCATACTTGGAGATGCAGGATAATTGTCTACTCAAGGAG
Organism: Cnemophilus loriae; assembly: GCA_013397755.1. NCBI lineage: Eukaryota > Metazoa > Chordata > Aves > Passeriformes > Corvidae > Cnemophilus > Cnemophilus loriae. The sequence goes on along the minus strand of VZTF01009121.1, from coordinate 272,618 downwards.
TTAATGAAGTATAAAGTACAATTACTAAATTCATACCCTTGATTATTTTGCTATAGCTTTCCTAGGTAGGCAAACCAGAAGAATTCTAGAGCTATCCTGCACCTTCTGGATCAATACTATATCATGGACCATGTGCAAAGAAACAGTCTGACCTTCTTTGTATGTAATGAAACAGTTTATTATTATCTCTTAGTTGTAGCACATAATGAGTCTTCTATCGGTTGGAACCATAGAGTTTTTTAAAGGAATGCTTCTAGTTTCTGTTTTTGTTTTACATTAAGACTGGAAGAGAGGATACAAAAGGATAGTTAAATGAGTATGAAGCATTTTTCTAACTTTTTAATTTCAATTGCCTAAAAGAATTTTTTTAAGCATTATTTTATCATTGATGGTCTTTTTTTTGCAATCAGCTTTCACAGCGTGTGCTAGGGTAAAGCCTAAACAAAGCTTTAAAATGGAATTGTGACTTAACTGGTCAGCAGTGTTCTGATTTCATCACTTTAATATCTCATAGTCTCCAGGGAATACAGATGTATTAAATTGAAAAATGGGATGATGATTTTATCGAATAAGCAGTCTGGTAATTGTGATGAGATACTTCAATGAATGGAATGGTTTTCCAGACATGCAGTGATTCTTCAGCAGATTTCTACCTTATGATTTAGAGAAGTAGAAGAGTGTTTGTTGAACTAGCAAGGAAAAAGACCAATTTCTAGTATTGCAGGAAATATTTTTCTTACAAATAAATGATCTATACTGAGGTAGCAATTTATCTGGCATTGAAGAAAACAGGCTGTTTTCAGGATTTTTTAGCAGTTGAAAAAAAATATTAAAGCTAAATGTCTTCATGCACTGTGTTCACAAACCAACATTAACAGTCCTACTTCTGTTTACTGCAGACAGAGTTCAGGAGAGCATCCCTGTTCAGGAAAATAGTGAAGTAGCAGCTGCTATGAAAAGAGATAGGTTTAAATGCAATTTGACTACTATCTGAAATTAATGTTTTCATTTGCTACATGTAAGAATATTGCTAGTTATGTGTGGTGTTTGTTAATAGCCGTAAAGTCAGCGTATCTAAAACAGTTATGTTCAAAGCTCCAGATGATTTGTCTCATCATGACTTTTCTTCTCATTATAAATGTTGTTATTATAAAATGCAGCCCAAACACTGGGCAGGTAATAGAGGCATTTACTTCTTGGGTCAGAAAGCAAAGAAATGTGATGTATGGACTAGAGCAATTATTGACGCATATGTTTTCAAATAATGATGTAATCTGAGGTACAAGGAAACGGAGTTAATAAGCAAAGACAAAAACATGGACACCTTTGTACCGAACTCAATAGAAGACTCATTAGTTTTGTGTCTTGATTTTTATTTCATTGAATATTGGTTGTGATGTGTGATAGGTTGGGTTTCTTTATAATGGAGAATATTTTCAACAAGTGATGGTGTTTTCAATGCAGATCTTACCAAATACTCTCTATAAATGTACTCTGTTCATAATTTATATATATAGGTATTTTATTGTAGCAGTCATAACTGGAATACAACTTTGCAAAAATGTCAAGGTAACATCATTCTTTACAAATAATGTGTAACAATGTTTTTAGAATAAAAATATGTATGGACTAGGTAATCGTGTCCCCTCCTACCCATGCAAGCATGCACTCTGCGTGCAGTCACCCCATGGCTTGCTTTCTACAGCATTTTAAAATCTGTTTTTACAGCTACGTCGTTGAATATTTTGTCCTAGTGCGCATGCACACATACATACCTCTACCCATGCATCCTTATGTAAGCTAAAATTCTCCTTTTTGTCTGTATGTATCATCTTTAACCAAGACAAGTAACCCATCCCACTGATTATTTCCTTTTATTCTGATTGTGTCCCGTGGAGACCATCTATTTAATTTTCAGTATTCCTCCATTTGAGGGATATTTTTTATTTTCTCCTGTAGGATGTTTTAGAAAATATGGAAATCATTGTTGTGAATACTACTTACATTGGTTTCTCGCTGTGTGGAAAGATTAAGAGAATATGCTAAAAGAACTAGGAAGTAAGAGAAATACTTAAATAAGCAGCTTATGAGCAAACAAGTACAATGCAGAAGTTAACTGTACACGAGTAGCTGCTTTGCACCAGAAGTTACTGTAGAAGCATATGTAGGGGTTCTGTAAGGAGCATCCTATCTATTCTGATTCTAGTAGATTTTGCGTGTAGTAGATTTGCGTTTTAATGTACACATTTGCTGTCAGTGGTATAGGCTGTAGTTATACAGGCTGTCTGTACTTACCCTCAATGCAGTTCATTTTGTTGGGGTTTTCTTTTATGGAAATAGGAGTGATGTACACATACAGTGTAGGTTTTTCAATAATACCTTAGAAGCTGTAGAAGTAACTTTTCACTTTAACCTTGCTAGCAGTCTACTTTTTTGAAGCAAAGAAATAATGTGTAATACCAATTGATTGTCTATAAACCTGAAAAAGTTGATGGTATGTCAATAAAAGATAACACATTAAGTAGTGCTGTTTACCACATCAGTGTATTATTGGTAACGTGAAAAGGAAAAAAGCTCCAGGGACCAAACTGTGATGTTTGCTAGGACAGTCTGAAACTTATCAAGGAATGACATGACTTCAGAGCAGTCAGCCTGTTCTCCAAGGTAACCCAAGAATAGCTGCACCGTCTGTACCTCATGTACTGGATTTTTAGTTGTCTCTTGAGACAGCTGGCAATGTGCCATTACAGCCTGATGCCAAAAGCAAATGGCTCATCATCCCTAAACACCTTTACATATCAGCTACAGAGGTGTGTAGCAAGCTTTCAAAAATAGAAATCTGATCACAAGACTGAAACATCTTTTTTTCAATTAGTTTGGTCACTGAAGTTTATCAGTCATCTTTATGCTGTCACAAGAATTTGTGATAAACCTGTTTCACATGGATAGACCTAGTTTCATGTGAAACAGGGGTGCAGTGGTTTATTTTTTAGTAATTTCCTTTTTGACACTTTTGATTTAAAATTGTCGATGTGTTTAACAAGAAACCTGACCTTTGCAAAACTGCTTGAGAAGGAATTGGTTTGTACCCCTGCTGTAATGACACAGTGAGTTATAATATTCTTCATGTTAATTTGTTCTGGTTCCATAATAGAGTTAATTTGTTCTACTTCCATGGTTGATTATCCTTCTAGGATGAAGGAGGAAGGGCAGTCTAGTGAGAGAGAAGTTACAACTTTTCATGTCCTGGTTTAAACCCTGTATGTGTTAAATACTGTCATTTATTGTCTCACAAAAAAAACTAACGGTAGTTGTATAATTTTCAATATATCACACTGAATATTTAAGATTACTTTACCAGTGCTTACCACATATCTGTTTGGGTTGGGACTATTTCTGTGACAGAGCAGTCTGGAATGGATATGGGCCTAAACTGAAGTAGACATGTTACTCTGGTTTTTTCGTGTGTTAACATCCTACTACTTTTCTCCAGCATCTTGTTCTGTCAAAATTAACTCTGCTTTTAATGAAGATGCAGTATTTTCATATGATTCTAACTGTTGCACGTATAGTCTGTTTTGCAAGGGACGTGTGCTAACTAGGCCAACTGAGCCAGAAGTGTTAACGTGACCTTTTTATTGTGTATTAATTAACCAAGATTTGAGTTTCAAACAGAGAACCCTCAATTGACTTAATCCCATGATATATAAATGCCAGAATTCAAGACAAATTCTTCAGTGTCCTAAGGCTAAGTCTTTGATAGTAAACTATAGCAGTGGGCCTTTTGTTTGGATTGTTTCAGTTTGTTTCCCTTTCGATTCTTTCTCACTAAAATGTAATGTTACAAGTAACTGGAATTTTTTGTAAACTTTAATTTTCTTTCTCATGAATATGCTTACAACTGAGGTGAATAAGTACGGCCCCGGCTCCTTCAAGGGATGTCTATATCTCAAAATGTTAAAAATTGCAGATTCTTTAGCAATAATGGGACTTCTGTCTGATGATACTCAATTTCTGCAGAATCCCCCTTTGGGTGGGGAACCTCAGTTTAGCTTCAGTCCTGTATTTGAGTGCATTAATCTCCTTACATCAGAAACAGGGAGAAAATTGTTATCCAAGGAAGATGGAAAGATGTTTAGTGAATCTAAAGAATGTCAGCATCAAGATGGAGGTAGTGCTTGAAAAATATATGTTCCTGTAAGGACTTGTGCCTGACAGCTTAATGATTAGGTCAGGAGCTAGTAGTTCTTTTGAAGTGTTTTAAAATTCATCCTTCTCACATTAATACTGCTTGTTACTCTATCTCATGATCTTGTGGGTGCTTATTATTTAAAAGCTAACATTCACAAATTATGCGTCTGATAATTTATGCCTGATGCAGGTAGAAAGTGAAGACATTTTATAATGGAAATATGACAGAACTTTAACTGGAAAGGCTGTGCAGGGCATTAGTATAATTCATCACCTGTTCTGTACGTTTAGGCTGTTTTCTAGAAATCCATTAAATATGATAGGAAGATGGATTGTGGTCTATTTCTGAATGACATTATAATCAGTACACATGGTAATTAAGATCAACTTACAGAAGTGTTGTCTGCAGGGTCCATCAGTTGGCTAGCAATTTGAAATAAACTGAGATGAGTGGAACCTAGTGATTTTGAAAGACCTTCTGGTTGTAGAAATACATGCGGCATACAGTAAATATTTCTCTGAACTTTGGTTTTAAACATTTATCATTTCATTAGAAAGTACTAAAGTTCATAGCAATATTTCTGATGCTTAAATGTGAACCAAGGGGCTTTAGAACTGTAGAATCAAACATACATTATAAAAGGAAAAAGCTTGCTGTTTAACTAATGATACCTCCACTGTGAGATCCCTTGTATTATTGTCTCTCAAGTGGACACCAAATGGCATAAAATATAATGTTGTCATCATATTCTGCTTTCTTTAGTGTAGCTTGATAAACATGCAGTAGAGCATGTGTAAGATCACAGCATGGCTAAGCAATGACTCTGCAATTGTTTTGCATTGGAGCAAATCCACACAAATTTGTGCATTAAACATGTCACTGCTTTCTTGTTTCCATAAATGTTAGTATCTTACATAAATTCAGGCATTGAAGGTGTTGAGAATTACTTAACCAAATAGGTAAAATAAGTGCAGAGGTAAAATTGTGTGTATGTGCTCTGTAGCCAGCCATCAAAAGATGAAAATGTTGCTTTGTATTACATTTTATTTACATTCTTCACAAATTTTTAGTTGACTGCTCAGTTAAACTTCTTTTGTTTAAAAAGAAAATCCAGTAGCTGAAAAGTGTACTAATATTCTTTCTGGCACATGTCATGAGAAAATAAATGAGCCTGGTATCATGCCCTGAAGTTTTATTAACACTGGTTTGAACCTGAAAGAGAAGCTTCAAATAATACGTTCCTTTGTAATCTGTAGTTTGAATACAGCAGACATTTGTCATTATACTGGTTCAGTTTTTGTTACTTCCAGCAAGTCCCTGTCCTGAGCTAGGACCTGGAGACAGAGCATCCTAAATTTGTTGCCATCCTACTTTTAGAGGGACATGCAATGAGAGTGCTGAGGATCAGGTACTACCATATGGTTCTGGGGTTAGGAAGTGTGGCCAAGAAGCATCAATGTGTTTGCATCCAAAGGTGTTCAGAATTGCTTCCCAGTCCTTCATGAGGACAAGGTTTTTATTTCCCCTGGGTAGAGATTCAACTGTTCACAGCTTAGGAGCCAGGTAAGTATGTAAAAACACTATGAGAGAGTTAAAGATGGGGGGCAAACCTATTTGTGTAACTGGTCATTCCCTTTGTTAGACAAGGTTATATCCTCTATCACCAGAAATTCATTTAAACAGCTATATGACTGAGAAAAATCATAGCTTATTTTTTAATGTTTTTAAGTTAGAACAGGGCATGTGTCATATTTTCTAAGTTTTTATACCTGTGATTTGTATTATGCACCATTTGCCTAGAAATTAGGAATACAATTTAAGTGTGCAAAAGCAGCATTTCATTTCTGGTGCTGTTGGTTAAATAAAACTGCTGTGAATGCATGGAATGCATAAAAATGCTTATCAAAACATGGATCATACTAACAGTCCAAACACACTGAAATTCTTTCATCTCTGGCTAGGACAGCATTCACAGTTCACTGCCTACCCATTGCCATAGGTACTAAAAGATGAATGAATACCAAACAGTAGGACTTAAAACATGGCAAAACAGATCTTAAACTCTTATTTACTTTCTAAAATATTTTCCATTGCTTTTGAGTAAGTACAGGAAGGAATGTGCAATATGAGGGAAGCGGAGAGTTTCTTTATTCCCTCATGTTTCCATCATATTTACCTATTGCAAATGTTAATAAGGTGGTGCATGACATTCCTTAGCTATTCAAGAGTGGCACAGTGCAATTATTTTTATATATGGATGGGGCTTTTTTCGTGAGGAAGTTGTTAAGTAAAAAGTAGAAGTGTGTTTGTGGAACAAGTCTGGGCTGTAGCTGTGGGGCTGTACATGCTAGAACGTTACAACATAGTTATAGATGCTCAAGATACAGTACCTTCCCTTTTCTTTCTGGCAGAAACGGACACTCTCGTATTTGTTGGGGAACTTTTCCTTCTTTCTCACCAGGCATATTTAAATGTAGATATTTAAATACTTCTCTTTTTTACAGCATTTTTCTTACGCTTTTTAAGTAAATATGTGGTAAACAGCCTTCTGTATTTTACCTTGAAATATTTCTGGAAAAATACCATTCAGTGTTTAGGGAGTGCTCACCCTGAGAATGTTGCTTGCTAAACCCATTGTCCATGTAGGTAGGATAGGTGACTGATTACAGACAGACTTTTAATTAAGGAATCAAAGATTGTTTTCACAGATAAAAGCCTCATCTTTAAACTACTTCCTGGGTTTCTTATGAGGCTGTATCTTGCCTGATCATCAGTTTTGGGATATGCAAAAGTTGGCAGACTGCAGTGTGCATCCCACTTGGCAATTCAAAAGATCTGACTTCTAAGGCTTAAAAAAAATCTGACTGTTGAGATTCAAAGTGCAGTGTTACAACGTTTTGGAAAGTCCTGGTGCAATACAGGAAGAGGCTATTGAAGGTCTTTATAACCCACATTACTCGTGTTTGGTCTTGGCATTCACATATTACTCATTTATTAAATAGCAATTCAATATTATGATATTTTCTGGGCAGTATGTGACTTTTTCTACCATTTTTCAAGATCCCAGTACCATTACAGAATTTTCTACAATATGTAGATATTACAGCATTAAGCATTTCACAGTATTTGGTCAGTTATTTCTAATCTAATGAGTTAGTACCTATCAGCTTTGTGACAAAAGTGGCGTTGAGCTGATGTAACCTCTTCTTTAGAGCACCTCCTAGCAGGGACCTTATCCTCCTGTGCCCCGCAGAGCCTTGCTACAGTTTTGGCTGAATACCTCTGGTGTTTTCACTCTTCCTC
>VZTF01009121.1:207146-265043 GCA_013397755.1 Cnemophilus loriae | reverse complement strand
CACTCTTCCTCTGAGAATCTCTTGGCTACCAAGATCTATTTGAGTCCTGACTCGTCTTCTTAGACCTGCTTGCACTGCCACTCAACTAGAAAAAAATTTCTTTTCCTTACATTTTTTGTTGTGTTAGATTTTGGTAAAAGCTCCTGAGTAAATGCCAATTATCAATTCAATTTAATGCACTCGACTGCATAATACAGCCGTTTATCCCAAGATTATGTACCATCTATCTAATGAGAGATCTGCCTAATAAGATAACGTTTCAGATTCTTTTCTTACATGGCAGTACCTATTTTGAATCCCTTTTGACTGTAGTCAGCAAGAGGAGTGGAAAGTAGTGGGGAGTAATTCCTGGTGTTGTTAGCAGGCGAAAGTGTTGTTTGTGGCTGGTTACCAGCCTTGCAAGTCAGCGTGTCAGTAGAGTTAACATATCTTGAGTTGAGTATTTCAGAGAGATGTCTTGCGAAGTGCTTGGTGATCATCAGACATTCTTAATGGTGGAGACCTGGACTGGTTAGTAACACTGGGAAAAGGGAGAGCTTCCTTCTCTTCATATTTGCAAGGAATTTCTAATGCTACAATTTGGCCATAGTCTCAGTATCTGCCATTTGTAAGTTTGCTACAAGGTGCTAAAAAGACAAGAAGGTGAGGGCATGGCTGGGGAGTGCAGACTGTAATGGGATGGAGTGCACTGCTGGCAGCCTCATCATTACTCTATCAAAGTATTTGATTTTTTTAAACAGTGATAAAACGTATGTGTCATTAGTAGTGACGCACCTTTAGCTTCCAAACTGAATGTGTGCCATTTAGGTTTATTTCAAATGCTTGTTACTGGAGTTAATAGGTAAATGTTATTTTAAAAGATGCCCCTAAAATTTAATTAGTATCTCAAAGCTGTTTTAATCATGTTTATAAATGCTAAAATGTTATGAATCAAACAATTGAATGAATCATTCCATCATTGTATAATTAAGACTGACTAAAAGTAAAATTATATTTTAATGGCCCTCTTCTTTTCCCACTGAGGCCAATGGCAAGAGTCCCATTGACGTCAGAAAGTGCAGGATTAGGCCTTAATATGATCTGCCTTTTTTGTGAGTAACCTCAGTATAAAGTGCTTTGTCTTCTTTTTTTAGGGATAAATGTTTAGCTGACTGTTTAGTCACTTGTTCAAAGCTTGTAGGTGGAAAAAATGTTTCTGAACTAACATAAATATTTTTCTCAAAATCTAGCAGATATTATAATTGTTTTTTCAACCCTGAAAACAGATCATTAAAATATTGATCCTGTTGCCTGAGGTTTGTATGTTTAACTACATTACTAAAACAATAACTTTTGTCGTCTGTGTAGAATTATTTAGTGGGAACAGCATTAAAATTACCTGGCTCACTTTGAGGTGCACCTACCTCTGATTCTGTTCAGTGGCACACGGTGGTGTGACACTGCCATTGCAAAGCAACGGCTACTTTGGGCTCAGCTCAGCTCTTTTAATTGTTGATATAAGTTTGGATTGCCACAACTGAAATTTCAGTAGCATAACAAGTTGATAACCACAGCAGGGTGAAATTTGTCTCAAGGACATCAAGCATATCAGGTCGAAGGACTGTAGTAAACTGAGAAGAGTAATGGAATTGCTGTTGAGGTTCACAATCCTCCTGACTTTTAACATATGCTCTTGACTATGAGTTTAATTATTAATTAAGTGATACTTTTTCAACTCCTGACACAGAAAAAAGAAAAGTAATATTTTTTTTATTTAATAAGGTGAAAGAAAACAAAGTCTGTTAGATGCTCTGTTGTTGTTGCACATCAGTTCCTCTAGGTATTGGTATGAAAGCCAGAGAAAGGGAAGCTTTTGCCTTATATCCCAAAGCTGGATTTCTCACCCCTTTCTGAAGATTATTCACTATTTTTCACAGCTAACTGATCACATTCTTAGTGTGTAAGCGTTTTATACAAATCGGAACCCACTTGGGAGAACTGAGAAAGATCATACGTTGAATATTGTGTGGATGGTAGTCTTCAGGTTATTATCTGAGAGTGTAAGAAGTTCCGTTTTGGATTCTTGGCCTGAGTCAGGTGGACTTCAAAGTTGTGTCTTCTGTATTGTGGTGATTTCTTGAATTGCATAATTAAGAGAGACAAGAAAAGGAGAAACAATAGAAACCACGAGTTGCTTTTCTGATAGCTTCATGCCTACGAAAAGCCAACAAAAATCACTGACATGTTCACAAATGCTTTAGGATGGCTGGAACTGTTTTTTTGAAATGGTGTTCTATTTGTCAGAAAGTTTGTCTCAAATCTAAATAGAATTATTTATCTCTTGCAAATCTTTTAATCTAAACATTGCAGCTATGGCATAATTAAAGTGTGGATAAGTATCTTCATCAAAATACTATTTTGCAAGAGCTGGAACTGAAAAAAAAAAAAAAGACGGGTTTTCTTTTTTTTTTTTAAGTTCTATGTCTGTGAGAGATTGCTTAAAAAGAAATCAGGAAAAGTGCTGGGACATTTTTGCCATGATGTATAATATTAGTGTATAAAATAGCTTATATGTTTGTGTTAATAAGTTTACATTTGAGATCAAAACATATGTTACAAATTGCTCTTTTTTTCAGAGGTCAGTTATGCAGCCAGCAAACTCACAGACATAAGAAGTGTACCTTAGAGGGAAGAGTGGTCAAGACAACTGGAATAAGAATCATTTGTTCAGTTCATTATTCAGTCTGCCTCTTATAGCAGACTGAAAAAAGAACCCCAGACATAAATCAAAATTCATCTTTTCCACTTCAGAATGAAAAAGAAAAAAAATTTGAAAGGGCAGGTTAGTGTAATCGTAATTTATTATTATTCTGTATTGTCTCCTCTGTTTCAGTGGAATCAAAGTTTTAATAACACTGGTGAAGGAACCGTAAAAGCTCTTAAACCTAGATAATTTGTTTCATCTGACTAACACGTTTTACATATTGTGCATTTAATAATGAGTAAAGTAGCTAGGCCAATAATAAACCAGTACAATATAGACAAAAGAGAACACTGATTTAAGGTCATTGTGTCAAACGCAGCAAAATACTGTTTATAGCATGTCAAGAATGGCTTTACAATTAGCACTAATTACTGAGAAAAAAATCAAAACATCAGCTTTAAGGAAGGACACTTTTCAGTGCAAGATCAAAGCCGTGTCTCTACAGAATAGCAAAGCTGTTTAATTGCACTGAAGTGCTAATTGGATTTTGAGGTGCTTTCATGTGTTTCCCCCAATTAGCCAGTCATCCCTGACCAAATCCACCTAAGAAGAGATTATGAGTTTTAAAACTCTTGTCTGCACAGTTGCAACTGGGAGTACCTGTGTAAAAGCAGTAGTGCCTTATTTTTATGTAAATTGAGGTCTTTCAGGTCATGTTACTAGGCTTGCAGGGATGAATAAATAAGGAGTGAAGCAACCCCACACTGTGTGGTAAACAATTACTTAGATATTCTGTCGTCTTTATACCAGTTCAAGAAAACAGAAAAGCTACAGCTAACCCCCTTTTTTTGTTACTTAGTTCATCAGTACACAGTGTTTAAAGAGAGCTTTTGATGCCTGAGGAAAGACTTGTCTTCAGAGGCTTTATCTGTGCTCTGCATTTGTGTTAATTGGAAAGAATGATTTACTTTTAATATTTTTTTAGGTAAAATTTGCAGTCTTTTCCTAACTTTTTAAATAATTTAATTTGTGGTTTTCGTATTTGTAGAAATTACTGCAATGATTTTTTCACTAACGTTTTTTATGAGTTTAACTAACATCCTACACATTTATAAAAGCACTAAAAATCAAGATACTGGTGACAGGTGATAAAACCCATACAGTTTCATAAAAAGCTATTATTTGTCAGTAGTTGAACTATGTCACATAAACCATGATCTCTTGAGGCAAAATGCAGATGCACTCTTTTCCTAACATCATTTTTTCTGCATTTTTAAGAGTCTTACATCTTCCCCCTCCAAAGCTTAGACAGCTTGCTGCCATCAAGTCATAACTGTGGTGGGATCCTGAGCAAGCAGGTACTTTTCATCCTGACGGAAGAGAGGTGTGGAGCAGAGTCACCTACATAGGAATGTGGTGAAGCCCTACAAGAATGTCTCATCCTTCAAGAGCTCCAAAGTCCCATCAGAAACTGCTCGCAAAAGTCCTATTTTTTTTATATTTTCCTAATAGGGCAAAAGGACTTGTGTAAAGGAGACTCCACCCAGGTGACCAAGGTCCTGTCATGCATTGTGGTAGTGGGATTCAGCACAGGGCCACTCTGCAAATTACCCAACCTGAATTCTGAGCATTTACACTCTAGAGCCCTGCTCTTGTAGTCGCAGTGTCGGGACTGGTCCTGTTTTCCTCCCTGTGTGCCACAGAGCCCCTGGATGAGTCCGCTGGGGTTTGTACTTCCTTAGAATGAGTTTTTCTCATCTGTTAATTAATCATAGCAGACTTGGACCCTTTGTGTGTGCAGTGGAGTAATTATGGAAAGGTAGGGTGAGGAGATCAGTAGTCTGGAGCATCCTTTAGATGCAGGAAGGAACTTGCGTGCAAACCAACTGGGTGCTTTCAACGTCTGCATTTTGAGACCTGTACAGAAAGGACTGAAGATTCATGGAATCAGAAGAGTGAGTAGGAACTATCATGATTCTGTGACATGTGGATAAGAGGAAAATATTTGACTTTGGTGACAAGTGTCCTAGTTCATTCATGTTTGTGCATTTTGCAGTGCAACTTAGAGCATTTTAAACATGCAATTTATATCAAACATGCACTGATACACTATCATATGAATGCAGAGTTTTTCTCTCAGACTATGAGTTCTGTTATTGCTGTTGGTTATATGGTAAGCTTTAGGGTTTACTGTTATTTTGATAGTTCTTTGCAATTGAAGGACTCCATGGAGCAAACATCCTTCACACGTCCTCATGCTGTACACTTGACATTTTATTGTGATTAAGGTCTTCCACACCAGGCTCCCATAATTTAAGAGGCAAGTAAAGCAGCAGGTGTGTCATGATGATTTCAAGATACCTTTTTTCTTTCACAGCATTGCAATAGAAAATATTTTTGATTAGTCATTTGAATATTTGCTTGACTTTAAGGGAACATATAGTTCCCTTGAAACCATTTACTTTAAAGTTTTTGAGTTGGGTCTGAATTTGAGAAACATTTATTGTTTTTAGAAGTTGTTAACTTCACCTTGTAGGACCTAGCTTTGTTGGTTCTTGGCTGTGAGAAGACACTCAATGGAGAACATCACTGGAATGAATTGTGTAGGACTTGCATGCAGAATACATACTTGCACATAAAGCGTTCTTTAGCTGTAGTTTATTTTTATTGCTCTCAGACAAAAAACTACCATGCTAATTAAAAGTGAGAATTTCAGGTCCTTAAGTACATAATTTGCTTACCAGACCAATAGGCCAATAAGTCTTGCATCTAAGAATAACTAGGATCACGTGCTTCACAAGAATATAAAAAGGAAATAAGAAATCTGTAGAGGAAGGCTAATTCTAACCCCAGCCTGCTACCAGTCAGGCTATAGCATTTTCTAACAACTTGTGACATGATGAAGTAAATGCTATACTGTAATTCTAACATAGTCCAATTGTTTACACAAGAGTTTTAAATTTTGTGTTATTTACACATTTTCTATTTATAATGAAATTTAAATAATGTCACTGCTTACTCTTTTCAAAGTACTTAACAAATTATTTAGAGTATGCACTGTAGCTGTGTAAATGGTACTGTTACTAAATTTACCATTTCATTACTTTTTTATTTTATCATCCTGCAGTTGTTGTTACCTTACAGTAACAGGATGCCGTGATAGAATTATAGTCTTAGTTTTAGTAACTGTTCATTACTAACTGTAGCAGTACATTCTGTGCTTTTTTCTAATGCAATCTAAAATTCTTTTAGCTTGAATACAAAATATGCTCAAAGTATATGCATATTTGAATCTGACAGTATGAACTGTACCCATGCCACATGCTGTATGGATATTTTTATCCTTTTTAAAGGACTTACACAAAGATCAAGTATCATGAAAACAGTAATTACGCTATAAGCTTTCAAGAAAAAGCTAGTGCAATTTTTCTTATATTTACTGTTGAATTGTTCCTCTTTTACTAAACAGGTCTTATATTGACTCAGCTGTTGGCCATTTCTCAGTTGAGACTGGCAACAATTAAGGACCTGTGATTTAGTGAGTTAAGTTTATGTGTTAAATAACTTCGATGCAGAATTGAAAAGTCTCAGCATTAAGAAGAGAGAATTTCAAATACAACTTGGATGGTAGACATACATTTTATATTTAATGGTTATTCTCTCTTTCACATGTAAGCAGTTAGTGTTTTGTTATTCCAGAATACATGCTTTGCACCACAGCTTTTATGTCTACTAATGTATTGGGGTTTATTCACTGTAGTGCCCGGGTTCAGTCAGAAACTGTGTCCTTGTATGACCTTGGTCACTGGCATTTTCATCCTTCTTTAGTGTTCAAAAACATATTTTTAAAGGAAACTTGAAAAGCACCAGCTTAACAGGAGCTGTAGTGTTTGGGAAAAATTCTTTCTAAAGTCTATGAAAAAAAGTTAGGTCAATTTGCATTAAAAAACTGAAGTATTCCAGTCCTTTATGCTTTTCTCTTTCTCAAATGATCCGGTTTTTCACAGTGTCTGTGTGAACATCATTACCATATTGCTCTCAACACTTCAGATCCTGCCAGGGTCTGAGCATAGAGACGCACAATGGAGGACAAGGGTGCTTTGCAACTCGTAGGAACAGCCTTTGTTTGAAAGGCCCTGAGGATGAGCATCTAGTTTTTTGTTTTAAGTTCCATGAGGTCATGGTCCTTTTCAGTTTTCACCTCTCCATCCTATGTGCTAAAGGACTGGAAGTGATTGGAAGGCCAGGCCATTCTAAGCATTCTTTACACGGTCTTTTTTTATTCTGAAGAAATTAAAGTTGGCTATCACCTTTTTTACATACACACACAGACACACACGCACACACACACACATACATACATAAATATGTATATATGTGTGTATGTATGTATGTGTATATACATACATAAAAATAGTTATATTTAGTGTGTTTTGAATCTGAATGTATCATAGACTCATCAAATTGTTCACATTGGAAGGGACCTTGAAGACCACCCTCTTACCATGGGACACTTTTCACTTGACCAGGCTGTTCAGAACCCATCCAGCGTGGCCTTGAACACTGCCAGGGGTGAGGCATCCACGACTTCTCTGCCCAACCTGTGCCAGGGCCTCACCACCCTCACCACTATCCTAGAATTGTCAAGCAGTTCATATGACTCTTGAGGAACATCTTTGTAAGAGTAGTTATAGTAGAAACTTAAAAGTACAGATCTGAATATTATCTTCAGAAAATTAAGCTTACTTTCAACGAAAGCCACAGATGATACTCTATCACTATGAGGCAATTTTTTTTTGTTTGAAATAATAAATTACAGTTTTCTGACAAGTTGGAGCATTTTTCATGGAGAAGGGCTGTTGGTGACACTTTCTAAAGTGCTGCAACATTTTACTAATTTAAAAAAGTCTGCCTCAGATCGATTGCGACCTTATCAATAGGATGGTCTCATTCATCTCCTACTCCAGCTGCTGTCGTGTTGCACACTAATGGCTTTCAGCTGCAGTTTCTCCTTTTAGGAGATTCAACACTTTGTAATCCTTTCAAATGAGCGTTAGAGGAGGTGAACCACTGTTGGTGGCTTGCTTCAAGACAATGCTTTTCACTATTACATTCCTCAGTTCTACCATATGAAAATGTAACTTACTAAATCGTGAATTACTTGACACTGTTTTCTTAGGGATGGGTAAGAAAAATATGGTAAATTTCTACCTTTTTTCTATTCAATAAGTAATACTATCAATAACATACTTCAGATAGTTTTCTAGTTGTAGGGGATAGTGTGTTCCATAGCTGTGACTGTTTGGCACTGTTCATTAGATACCTGTTTTGAATTCCATTTCAATTAGTCCACACCTTTGGGAATAATTTCTCCATGGGAGATACATATTTCAGTTTAACCTTCTGAAAGATATTTGTTCGAGCAGTTCAGCAGTTTTCAAGAATTAAATCAGGTTGTTTTGTCCACATGAACCATTATTAAAATAATTTCCTTGAGTAGCTGTCATGACTTTGAAATTAAATGAAGTTTGAAGTCAGGGTCATACTAGTGTAATTGCTCTCCTTGTACAAATTCATCCACATGTGCCTAAATTGTAAAAAAATATATTTGCATATATTCAGAGAATACTGGTCAGGTATTGGCAGTGCTTGGTCTGTAGTGGGTATTATGTATCCCTTCACAGTTCTTCATCTAAATTGTCTGGAGAAAGAGCATAGGCCTTTAAGGACTCTCAGCTGATATTGGCAACTATAAAGTAACCAACCATTTGTCCAGTGGGGGAAGCCAGCAAAGAAAATACTTCCTGTGCACCGTGGACTCCTCCATCCCGCACTCTGGATCCTGGCAAGCCAAAACAAACGAGATTGTTAGGAATGAGGAGGAATGATCAGAGACGTTCAAAGTGGAGGTCAAGGGAGAAGGCATGCAGACATATGCTGGGAGAAAAGCAGAAAGTTGTTGCTGGAAACAGGAGGAGGAGAATAAAATCAAAGTGAAGGATAGGTGTTAGAGCTACAAAGAAGAAAGCAACAGCTGGAAAAGCCTGAAGGAAAAAAGGGCAGAAAATGTTGGGAGATAAGAATCAGGAGTTGGTCAATGAAGTGGGGGAAAAACATGAAGTAGAAACATCAAGAAAAGAGCAGGGCGGGGTGAGGATGAATGAGTTTATGCTCATTAGAGCATATTCCTCCATAATTCAGAGGTTTTGTATGAGCTTAGTCTCAAGAAGGAGAAACAGGATGCTACATGTTTGTATGAGAGCCATTGATGGTACTTGTGGATTTTTAAATTTTTTAGTTCTACAAATCACAATAATAAAAAAAAAAGAAACAGAAAAAAAGGGTATTTAACATTAAGATTCCAAGTGCTTAAGATCAATGCACCAATGAGGAAAGTTCTGAATGATTAGTTGCCTGGTTATTTTGTGTACATTACACGATAGGTTTTAAATATCTGTTGCATAATGCTTTCCATTCTCTCCTTTGAACAGGACGAATTTTGTACTGGGGACACATTAGGGCTGCAATGAGGCTGTTGTCTGTAGTACATCTGCTTCTTTTATTGCGGAAGTTGGAAAATATGTAGGGGATGAATTGGAGACTGTAGAAAAAAGCATAGTGTCATGCTAAGACAGCCAAGTGCTCTGCCAGAGAGCTGAATTGCTGCATGCCTCTGCCAGAGGCTTCCTGTGTGGTGCTGGGCAAGGAATCTTGATTTTTACAGGCCCCTCTGTGTCCCAGTGTATCGACCTACTGTATTTAAGGTGCATAGGTGAAGTCAGGATGCTCTCGTGAGGTAAGGTGAAAACTTCTGTTGCCAAGCACTTCAGCATTATTTGATAGTTTCAACCCTCTGGCCATTTCTGGCTTTACTCTGCATCTCAGTTCCTGTGTGTAAAACTGTGATGATAATACAATTCAATCTAGCTCACAGTATAGTTATGGACATACTGTCAGATCATAATTTTTGCAAAGAACAAAGACACAGTAGCTGTGTCACCATATCCCTAGGTCGTAGGCATAGAAGCATATTGTGTGCAAAAATAACAGTACATTTTGAGGTTAGTAAGAAATGTTAAATTGATTCTCATTCAGTGGCAAGCAATCTATTCTGCACATTCAGTGTGACAGGGGTTTGTTGAGATCTCATGCTTAATTACCGTTCTGTCATCATCACGTGGAGGCATGAAGGATGAAATTAAGCAGCTAACCTAAGTACTAGTTTTGCCTAACTTTTGGGTGTTTGGATTTATAGTGTTCTGTGTCACTCTGTGTTTGCTTGCACATTTTCATCTGTTTTGGCCCTCCTACAAACATACTTATCTTTTAGGTTTTCAATGAATTTCAGACACGTCTCATATGTTTTAAATTCCAATAAATTTCATTAAAACAATCTTCTGGGTAAAAGGTAGAAACACCAGTAGTTGTCCCAATCAGTAAAGTGTCCGAAATGCCATATGTCAATTTTTATTAGATGTTCGAAGATCCAGGTAAAAATAGCTGCTATGAATGCTCTAACTGTTGGAGTGAATGCTGTATTAGATGTCAGAGTACCTCATCCTCAGTAAGGATTTCACTTATGGTTGAGTTCCTTACTCATTGAGGGCTTTTCCTTCCTATGTTGGTTCTTTTCATATATAAAATATTAGAGGTTTTTCTCTAAAGGCTTAGTGTAATGCAATTAAAAAATCAGCAACAACATAAATCCTTCGGAAACCAGTCTTCATTAATTCATAAGATACTGTAGCTAGTTCTTTGATTTTATTTTCTTTTTTCTTCTTCTATTTAATTAATGTGATTTTAAAATAATTTGGGAAGTATTATGAAACTTTTGTGGTAGCAGGTTGTGCCCATGCAGGAGCTGATGGTTCTGTAGTGTGCACAGTGATCTAAGGCCAATAGATCATGCACATCCAGGCTGCAGCATAGGGTTCCTGAGGGCTGGGTCTGAGCCCACCACCGAACTCTGTCCAGTCTCTCGCGTCTGACAGTGCATTTTGTGCCTTTTTCCTTCTAAAACCTGTACTGCTGATAAGGTTTCTGTTTCCCATACTCTGTAGAGAGCTGGATTTCAGTGTTTGGCAGAGTATAATAGCAAAATATATAAACGTGCAATGTTGGAAAGCATTTATTTTTGATTATTGAAACAGTTAATTGAATTTGTTACTCTCTGTGTAAGATATGCCTTCAGTACCTGTGGTGATGCTGTTACCATGATGCTGCTGTCCCCATTCACGCTGAGCTGCACAAGAGCAGTCTTTAATCTGCCGTGTTACTGCACTGTTTATCGCAGCACCCTGACTGGCTGTAAAATCTCTGGCAGCGAACTGGGGAATCCACTTACACTAGGCATTGTTTAAAAACAGAACAAAAGAGTCCCTGTGGTCCTTAGCCGTCAGAGCTCATGCTCCATGTATAAAACTGGAGGCCAGAGGTAAATAAAATGAAACTGGAAAACACCAAGAATCAATGAGGCAGTTGCAGTCAGCATGAAAGACAGTAGTCTCAGCATGCCGGTGGCATGACACTAATGGTAATTTTTGAGAATCTGTGATACTTATCATATTCAAACTCTCAAGAGTTACTAGAGTCTGGAGGATAAGAGATTTTAAGAGAATTCTGACGTTTTTATTGCATGGGTCGCATGCAATTTCTTTAGGCTGGTGCATATTTAAAGTTATTTGGGAATGGTTTTTCCCAAGCAGCTGTTCTTGAGGGATTTTGTGTATGATACAGAATATGTTATACTAGTTGGTTTATTGTTTTATAAATTATGAGGCCTTTCTACCTGAGTTCTGAAAGTTTCCTGTGTGTTATTTAAATTGTCTCTCCTTTTACAGATTTCTCCCATTCATGCTGTTGGTAGAGATTTTTCAGCATGTTCAGTTTAGACAGCCTTTTCTTTTTTTTTTCTTTCTTCTTTTTTTTTTTTAAACAATGGAAAAAAATATATGCTAATCCTTATGCTTTAAAATATTTAAATCATCCAGTTCCAATCTGTCTTAAAATTTTATCTGTTTCTGGGAAAAAAATCTGTTTAGTTTTACTAGACAGTGGAAATACTGAAGAGAAATAAACTTCAGAACTCTTCACTGAGAAATAAACAACTTCAGAACTCTTCCCTGTAATAAAACTTTAATTATTAATGTTTCAGATAGTCTTTTAAATCTGAGTGTGCCTGAATGTATGGAAACATATACTGGATACAAGAAATCCTTCTTATATTAAATCTTTCTTACAGGATTGTTGGGAAAAAAAGATCAGTATAAGGAAGATAATGGCTTTTTTTGATTCTCAAAGAACATGAAAGAAATATAATGCCTGGGAAGGTGGAAAGATACAGAGATGATACCCTCAGTCTCATTGCTACAGAAGATAGTGTGTGAGATTGAAAGCAACGTGAGATAAAATTGATCAGTGAGTCTCAAAATCAAACAGAAACATGAATTGACATACATTATTTTTGGGACAGAAAAATAAATTGACAGAAATATGTGATAGGGTCTGGGTAATTTTCTGGAATATCTATCAGTACATAGGATAAGAAAAATGCACACTTGCATAATTCAGCCAATTTTAATCTTGATTTTAATCTTGATTTTTTCATTTTAGAATTACGTAAACAATTAGAAATGGTGGAGGTGCCTTGCAAAAGAATCCTTGTGTATTTACTTCCATATAAACGTAGTGTCATCAATGTGGGTGATCAGCATCACTGAAAATGGAGGTGGCAGCTGTAGCAAGAGTGCATTGCTGGACCTGGAATACAGGATTGAGAAAAGTGAGTGGGAATTCTCAAACACATTGCCCTGAGCCAGCAGCAAAGTTTATTTGATGCCAGTGACCTCTGACTTGAAGCAGGGGTTGGCTGGAAAGACGGAATCATCTGTGTGCTGCTTGCGACAGGGCAGAGGTCCTGGTGGCTCCCTCTGCTCTTAAACAGGACCTCAGAGCCAGTCAGTTCTTCGAATATGTATGTTTGCTATAAATAGAAAAGGCAGCAGTTTTGAAACTCATCATTAGGATTCAAACATTGCCTGTATGAATTTATGACATCTGGAATTCCAGCATGCCTTTGTGTACACGTGATGATTGTCACAGATTATGACTTATGAATCACTGCTGCATGAAATATGGCTTACAGTTACTGATTACTAAAATTATAATAATTTTCCAAGTGTTTTATGTACTTACGTGTGTATAATACAACATTATTTTAAGTTATAAAACCACCTGTACATTCGTAAGATCCTTGGCACAATCCTTCTATGTTAAATATCTCAAATTTAAGGAAAAACGTTTGTTAAATGAGAAAGGCCCAATGGAGTTTGTGAGGACAGCACCAAGAAAATTCTTGAAAGTGAGCTAACGGCAAAACTGGCAAACAGATTTGTACATCTAGGAAATGCTAAGCATCTTGGATAAATTATATTTCTAGTATGATGGAAATGAAGGTGAAGGACATACATATATATAAATGTGTACGTGCATGTGTGTGTCTGTGGATGTATATACAAATAAGTAACGTATATACACAAAGTTCTCAAAAGGAATAGTTTTGTATTTGACAATGTTTGATGGTGATAATTTCTATTGAGGAAATATTTAACAGTGTCTCAGAATTAGGGAAAAGGGCAACTTTTATGGCAGTCATCTTTAAACTGTGTTAGAGCCCTGTGCAGTTTTATACTAATAAATAGCTTCAGCCAAATAAGAATATCAGATGAATTTGAGATATTTATGTGTCTTTCTTTGTACAAACATGGTATATTCTGGACGATGATTGAGATTTGTGTAACTGATCTCCCAAAATGATGCTTTCTTATTTTTTTAACCAAACTTGATCAGTTACTTCATGCCAAAGGCAATTACCTACCACCCCATGTGAAAAGATGCAAAATGGATCTTTTGATGTAGTGTAGGTGCAGCCCTATTGTGAGTGGTGGGAAGTTGTGTCACTGTTGATGGGACCATAGAACAGCATTAGATAATGGTGGTATCCACTATGTTTCTTAATGTATAGCTACTTTTTCTTCTGGCTCAGGAAGCCATTTTGGTGGAAAGACAAGGAAGAATTAACCCGTTCTCCTGCATTTTGCTGTTATGTGAACATCAGACGGGCAAAAATCACTTAGCTTGAATATTGAAATTATTTTAAGATAAAAAATGTCTGTTTCTGTGTACTTTACTACAGAGCCATTGCTTACACTGGGCTAAAAAGACCAAGTTATTTAAAACTGGGTATACATCCTCTGCAAGCTGATATTTTATGAGACATGAAAGAATACCACTCTTTTGTGCATCACTGCAAAGATCTTGAAAAGAAACTTTCAGATTAGTTATGTTTTTCCATTCCATTTAATATTTCTGTGTTACAATACATGGATTTTTCTGAGGAGCACTACCAATGAAACATGGTTTCCTCTGGATTTGCATTTGTGCGCTGAGCTCAGGTTGATCCCCTGATGTCACACTGCAGTTATTTCCTCCATGTAGGCATTGATGGGTCCTCAGAAGAGAGTTCTCTAAAACCTCAGGAGAAATTGGCAACTTTGAGGCTCCTCCTCTGCCACACTTGACTGGAATCAAACAACGGGTCATGTTGAAATGGGGCATTGGGCTTTTCAGGTTTTGTTGGTTTGTGGAGGCCGGGAGAAGGGAAATGTGGGCGCACTGACACGGGAGGAACTGAATGTGCTTTGTTTACCCTGTGTTCTCTTGGGGCACCAGGTCAAAGACCTGGTGCCAGTTGTTGGCAGGTCTGGTGTTAGTCCTGCTGCCCCAAGGGACCATGCTGACAGGATGTGTAGGTGCACTGTACAGAATGATGAAGCCTGGAATTTACCACAGAAAATTTCCTGCAGTGACATGATTAAATATGGAAATTAGTGTGTCATGGCAGTCTTTATATGCCGTAATCTGTTCTTTTGTTCTAGTAAATTAATTCTGTAGTCAGCTCTGCAAGTCAATTTACTTCTTGTTTTCAAAGATCCCGTTTTGGCATTTACATTGTGTTACACAGCTATTAAGGAGAAAGAACAATAATCAGAATTAAAAGCGCTGAAACGTAAAATATTTTTTAAAATTCAGGATTGAAGTACTCAGGAACAGTGCAGGTTAATACGTTTGATTTGTTTTGTATGTTGGACTGTAAGAATATAAAACAGATGGCAGAAAAGGCTGTTACTAGCTGGGATACTCCATAATTTCTCTCCTAGTAAATTCCAAGTTTGTTGTTTTTTCTGCTCTAAGTATTTTTATTTCTGAAATAAGTATTTCAATTACATATCAGGAGACGTGTGCTGCAAATTGATCTCAGGCTGTAAGTAAATTCAAAATCAGGGGTTAATACACTGTTGTACATGATTTTCTTTATGCCTATATTTTATAGATAGAAATATTTTTTCCATCTTATTTTAGTAAAATAATGAGTTATTGTAAAAGAGATTGGTAGTAATATTTTATCATTTATCTTTTCTGGTTCTCAAAACAAATAAAGCAGATGTCTGAAATCATAACATATTGTGTTAATATACTTTGGGGCTTTTCTGTGTAGTGATGAATTAGTGTATATAAACACACACGAATGTGGGAACTGTAACTCAAATTAAATTCATCATCTGCGGCTGGCGTAAACCAAGGGCAGAAGAAGAGAAATAAAATCACGTTTGATATAGTGTTGGGTTATATAAATTTCATTTCTATATTTAGAGTTTAATTTTGCAGATTTCTTGCTATAAGTAGTCCCACTGAAGTATATTTTGTTCATTGTGCAGAAAGATGCATATATATGTGGTGATATAAAGTAACTGAAGTTTGTGTAGTTATTTAGATGTAGAACCTCTGCATGTGTGTTAGTTGTGTTTGCAATCACAACCTTAATTGGAAACTTGTATTTCTTTTTGAGGAGAGTGGTTAAAAGTATAGCGGGAGACATCAGTTACAAAGCAAAGTTACCTTGTCCCTTAATATCCTGCACTTTTATTATCATTTTCACCTTGTGTAACCACCAGAAAGGAAAGAGTCTTTCTTGTCACTACCTGACAACTAGATAGCTCTCTGTTTAGGAGGATTGGTATTTTAGCCTGATGTGTTTTACTTGGATAAACAATAGTATAAATCAACTGAAAAATACCCAGCTGACTTTTTTAAATCCACATTCTGATAGAAATTTTTTTAGTAATGCAAAATAATTAGTTTATAAGGATTGTGTATTTTTAAGTAAGCATGCAACTGCAAAAACTAAGATTACTGAGATTAAGCATTTTATGAATTGCATACTAAATAACCTTCAGACAAACTGTTTTTCTTTGTTCTCTGTGGGAACAAATCAAGCAAGAAATAGTGACATAATACTGAAACAGCACAAAAAAATGCAATTGTTTATCAATGAAAAAAGTCATGCTGTGAAAATGTTTTTACAAGTGGCGGTAAAGAGCTTCTGATTAGACTCTTTCACTGGAAAATTTTAATTTTTATTTTTAATTCAAAACCAATGAATCAGAGAGTTTAGAAAGATCTTACGAAGCCAATACCAGCCTAATTAGTTTTTTCTTTATGAGAATCTGTGATACTTACCATGCCTAGACTAGCCAAAGTCACTAGACACTGGAGGAGAAGAGATTTTAACAGAAGTCTGCCATTTTTATTACACGTTGGTTTTGGATTTGGTTACCTGTTACAATTTGAGACATGGCAAGTAAAATGTGGCATAAAAAAGACCATAAGCTTCTTTTACTTTTCCACAAGGACATACTTTTTCCTCAGTCACATGGAAGTTCCTCTGCAATTGGATTTCAAGATGAGGGGTTGAGTCTTAGGGGCTCAGAAATAGCTCATCTCCATGACATCTGTTTCCTCAGGAATTTTCTAAATTAATGCTCTCTGCCATTAGTAGCCTGCACACCATCTTTTCCTACACCCACAGTGTGTCTCAGTCTCTAGAAAGAGATGGAGCTATACAGAGGTAGGAGAAAGTAAGATAACATGCAAATTTCATTCAATGGCATTCAATTGAGTACAGTTGTATTGTATTAACTGTGTTCTCTTGGCCAGTCTGTGTGTGAGGGTTGCATGGATTCCCTGACCAAAATGTGAGCCTGCTCTTGTGGCTAATGCTCCTGAGTGCTGTAGGCAGACAGATGTGAAGGGAAGGGAGAGTGGATGGAGAGGACAATCCTCATCCAGCCGGGTCCCGGACAGCACAGTTTTTCAGTTTTTCATGGCATGAGCCTGGCCCAACAGGCAAGATGGATGTTCAGAGTGGTCCAGCACTCTGGAGCAGTGCTGTGGCTGCACCAAGATGCGAAGTACTGAATTACCTTCAGTGAACCAAATTCAAGACTGAATGTTCTTTTATCTGCTTTGTATTACACTGATAAATACTCACCTCTGTTCCTAGAAATAGAGGGGAAAAGTGTGCATAATCAACACTGAAGTCAAGAAATATTTCTCAGTTTTTAAAAATCATTGCTGAAAGCAGCAAAGAGTGTGGAAGCACTCCCAATCGTAGCACTGTAGTGCAATATAACATTAATTATTGTCATGCTACTTAATGCCCACAGATATTTCAAATACACAGGGAGAACAACAGTAAAAATACAAGGAAGTCTTCAAATTATGCAGGTTTAGAAGTGAAACATATGGCTATTTCCTAGAAGATATGTTGCTAGTAATGTAGCATATGGATGTCCATATGGAAAGGATTGCACTGCCAGTACTGTAGAGATTAAACTAATATATCACTGCTAAGGAGATAGAAAAATGTGTCTTAGTCACTTGCTGATTATTAGTGTTGGTAATGCAATTTCTTGTTTTGTTTATTTTTTTAAGCTGCAGGGTAGATGGATTGATTATTTGTAAAGGCATAGCTTATAAAATTGTAAAACATAGCTCCAGAGTATTTGAATAAATTCATAAGCTGTATCTAATGCAACTTACTGCATTTCTATAGCAGTGTACTTACTGTACTCCGCATCAAAAACCAAATCTGTTTACATTCATTAGAATAAAGTGATTCATGCTACAGCGACTCAGTTATTCTCCAAAGCTATGTTTCTTAAGCCACTCGTTAAGTTCTTTCATTTATTCTGTCCTTTCACTGAGAGAGATCCAGTGGGGCATTTGTCTACTCCCCTGGCAAATAACCAATCCTCTCACAAAATGTTTTTCTCCACCTTATTTATTTCTTTCTTAGTTCAGGCTCAGACTGTGCTTGTGTCTTCTTGCTACTTCTTGCTATTGGTAACATCTGAAGCGGAAGGCTTTTCCTCTAAATGGACTTGGGCCATTAGGAGAAAAAATCTGGGCTGCCCTGCCTCTGCACTCTGCCAGGAATATGACCACTTCCCAGCAGCATCTGGTCCATCTTTGAGTTAAAAAATTCCTGAAGGCTTAAATTTGTATTGTTATTGTTACGTTATATTTGATCCATCACAGACAGTAGGTTACTCAGAAAGACGTGGTGATCAGGTACAACACATTCTTACTCATGCCTAGGATGGATATTCTCCAGCATAAACACTTCACTCAGTGATTAGTTTGCAGCTGGGCTGATTTAGAGATTATTCATGTTCATGCCTATTTTTATTATAAGCAACCAGAGATGTTAGCGATGGTGGCAAAATCAAGTTTGCTGGCAGAACTTTGTAGCGCTTTCATCAAAGATCTGTATCAGATATTTTTATTAGCCTTTTTATGGCTTTCAGTAATGGAAGTAATTTAAAGTAAAGCCATTTTTTAAAGTAAAGTACAGAACACCTAAGTGCCAAGCATTGTGTAGCATGTGTTTCTTTTTTTAAAGCTGTAAAAATGGGTTGTGTATTCATCAGGGGTGTATATCTGCAGCAACCTTCTAGACAATACCTACATGTAGCAATTAAAACAGTTATGTTTTTGTGGCATGCTAGCAAAACGCTAGTCATGCAAAACTTCCTCTCCATGCTTGTCTTGCAGAGGTTCATACAAAGTCTACACTAAGATGAATGGCAGTGTGAAATACAGCAATATTTATAATAAAGCAGAAATTTATTTTCTAAAAACAGGTAAAAATATGCTAAGCAGACTTTGAGTTTGAAGTGATTAAAGCTCTCTAAATGACAATAATGTAAGATACAGCATAAAAACAATTCTATGAAAGAATCTTAAGTTACGATTCTCCTTTGCTCCTTTTATAAAAACCCTGTCTTAGGTGTTTAAACCTGCAAGCTTTTTATTGCATATTGATTCATACGCATCACAAGCAAGTATCATATTTTACTCATGTGGATTTTGTTTAATGTAAACAAAATTAATTACACTCATAAAAATTACACTTTAAAAGTATGGCATGACTATGTTACGACCAGTCCCATATGTTACAACTGTATGCAAATAACAGCAATTTTCATAGAAAATATGTGAGTAATTATTCAATTTGTTGATTGTTCAATTGCCTTACGTATTTAGTCGGATAGTGTGGGGTTCACCTCACCTTTTGCTAGCCATGAGAAAGTCATCTGTACCTCTTTGGCTGGTGAGGAGCAAGACCTGTGGTCCACAAGGATGATTCATCTTTTTCAAGCATCTCCAGAAGTACCTCTCCACTGAGCTCACTACGGAGCTTAGTTAGACAAACAGCAAAGATGAGACTTCTCACTTTACATGGCTAAAATTAGATGAGATTAATCCATCCTTAACTTTATTCTAAATTTTATTGCTATATCTTGAAAGAGAGAATATGGCTTTATGTTGGCACACAGTTCATAACACATAGCACACATTTAAGTGTGAAAAACACCTGGTGACATCATAAGCAAATAAAGTCCTTTCTTTCAAACTTAGTGATATCAGGAGTATTTGAGATTAAACTTAACATTGCACTTAGTGCCTTATAATTTGAAAACAGTTTACCAGAGTTAGGAAAGAATACTGGGGCAACTAACTAAAGATAGAGTTGCTTGATGAAATACCACTTAAAATATCCAGCCCCTCTTTAAAACCACATTTCGAAATTGCAGATATATTTTTCTGTATCCTAGTGAATCTTCTAATCAACATATGCTGCCATATTTTCATAGACATCTTTTTTAAAGCATTGAAATTCAGCAACTCAGAATTTTCTTAAAGAAATTTTTTAGCTACAATTGTTTCTTTCATTCTCCTAAAAGTTGAGAGGCAATATAAGATCTAGCTCATTTGGGAACACATTATTAAATGTCTCTAAATGCATCAGTTTTAAACTTATGCAATCTCTAACTTAGTTGTGCATTTGCTGTATGTCTTAGTGAGGAAAGTAATTTTGGATGCTAAAACTTAGACCAGCAGAGACTAAGCAAGTAGTAATGGTGATGATCTCAAGTGTCAAGGGAGGGATTCAGACATATATTCCACACAGAACATCTTAGCTGATTCGTCTGGTAGGACTGGTGTCAGGAAAAACATATTTAAACAGGTTTTTAGCCAGAATCATGAAATTGCACTCAGAGTGCCAGTAAACTTCAGGAAGGAGAGAAGAATATCTGCAAAATCAGAAAGAAAAGGCAGAAAGTAGTCTGGTGGAAGTGTCATGTACAGCTGTGCCAGCTGCAGTGAGTTTAGATTAGTGTCTGCATCAGGATTAATGGGAATGAAAGCCTCTCTACTGTAGCTACTCTCTGTATTCTAGTAGTTGTAAATTCTTTTAAAATCTTGAGCTAACAGAGTTAAGAATCATAAAGTCAAAAGTGAATGTGGATTTGTGCAGATGCCTTGAGTGGCTGTAGCTGCTCTGGTCATCACTGATTGTGCTCACATGCCAAGGAAGGGGAATAGGTGCATATATGTTAGCATAGACAGGGTAGGACACTGTCACCTCTGGGCTGCACTTGCTCCCCAGCCAGGAGGTGTGGAGGGCTTGCCCTGCACCTCTCTGTAGATCCACGCCTCTCAAGACTATCAAGGATTAGCTGGTATGAAAGTTTCCTTAAACAAGTGCAGTGATTACTGTTTTGATAGGCAGGACAAAATTCACGCCTTTTGCCACTGGTCATCCCTCTCATGAGGCTCACTTCAAAATAGATGTGATGAGGCTACCACACACATACCAGGAAATTCCAAGACTGACTGAATTGATGTAAAAGAGTGAAACCCTTTTTGAATACTGCACCAGTATTTTTTTTTTTTTAATGTCTTAAACAGATACACTAGTTTTCATTCTGAGAGGAGACTTTTTAAAATGCCATGCTAGAGTGGTACTTCTGTTATATTTCGTTTTATACCCAGA
This sequence comes from Cnemophilus loriae, assembly GCA_013397755.1. Classification (NCBI taxonomy): domain Eukaryota; kingdom Metazoa; phylum Chordata; class Aves; order Passeriformes; family Corvidae; genus Cnemophilus; species Cnemophilus loriae. Next base: position 244,119 of record VZTF01009121.1, on the reverse strand, counting down.
CCAGCTTTCCTCAATCCTTAACTATGCATTTGGGATTTGGGGGTTGGTTTTGGTTTTGTTTTTTATTTTCTCCTTTTTCTGCTGGTCCTGCAAAATCTTCTGGCATCTGAAATTAGTCTTGATTCTCCTGTGCCTCCTCCCACATGCTGGCTACATACGCTATGTACCTTTTATCAGCAGAGGGGTACCTGGGTGGAAGCCAGGACAAATTTCAGTTTGCTGCTTTGCTTCTCTGCCTTGGGGATTTAAATCTTGTCCATATGAGATGTTACACTGTTTTAATTAAAATGTTTTTAAGTCAATATAGTTAAATCTGTTCAAACTCCTTATACAGAAGCACTTAAACCTGCTTAACCTTTGCTAGAATTGGTTTAGCTAACATTGATAAATTGCTGAAGTAAGCTAAATTAATTTAAGTGAGGTCTTAGCTGGGATAAGTGCATTTACATTAGATGTTTGCACCAGTTTAACTGGATTTAAAATCAATCAGTTTAGTTAAATCAATGCATTTTTCCTTGTATAGGCATGACCTTAGTTAAATAATTTTGTTGTGTGCAGCATAGGTCTTGCAAAAAGAGAGAAAAAAGGTCCAACTTTCTGAAATACGTGTTTTTGTTTCTAAGTAAATTGGTTGAAGATTTGAGTATGTAGTTGAGCTTATGATAGGTTTGTGATATCTTTAAATCATGTGTAAGATTCCTTGGTGGTTTTACTCAGGATAGTTTTGTTTTAGAGACAGGAAACTAGCCACCTTTTTGAAATCGAGAGGTCTGGAATCTCTGCTAGCTGACGTAACTTCTTGGTGTTTCAACCGTGATAAGGTGCACAAAACAACAAATAACTGGTCACTTAACTATTCGGTTCAGAATCAAAAATACACTTCTGGAATGATTTCACCAAGGGAATCAGTTCAAGTTATTAAATAAAACCCCACTGTTCTTTAACTGTTATCAGTGGATTTACTGATAGCAGTAATGTAATGCATATAATATGAAATCCTTGATACTTGCCCTAAATATAAATTCTGAAAGCTGATCCAAAGAAAATGATTGCTGAAATTATTGTTGAAAATTTTTCAACATATCTGCATTCTGGTTCAGTCTGAATTCTTACAGAATTTGGTAACTGGATCCCAAACCTCTAATGTCTTTCCATGTCCAGAAGTGAATCTCAAATATCTAGAGACTAACAGCTGATGTCATATGTGAACTTTTGTTTCTTTGTGTTCCCTAAGTGTTGCTGTACACCTTGCAAAAATTAGAATTTTTTTATTGTGCTTGGGTTAAAGTAACACTCTTTGGATTGGACAAAGAAAAGCTGAAATAGAAATCTAATTTTTTTTTTTTTTTAAAGTACTTTAGGTGATAGCTGGGGACACTGTACTCAGCTTTATTTTGTAATCCAAAAGTCAAACAGTGTACAGTAAGGTGGGAAAATAATTTTTACTCTCTGATTTTGTATCCCCTAAGTCTCAATTAACAAGCATCTAGGTGGTTTTGGTTGGTTTTTTTTTGCTGGGAAGAGAAGTAGTTTTGATCTTTCAAGTCGGAGGCTTGACTGCTTTCATTTTGCGTGCCAGAAAATTAAATTGTGGCTTTAACAGCAATATTTATAATAGATACACCTTGCATAATATGATTACATATGTTCCTGATCATCCACCTATATACTTGTCAGTATTCCTGAACAAAGCTGGTCCTAGGCACCTTTGATTCCTCAGATAAAAAGGCAATAGATCCTCTGTGTCAGCTTTTAAAATACATTGGAATATGCATGCTGTGTTTATTAAAGATGGTTTAGCTCCCTGAAATTGTCAAAGATTGCGTAATAAAACTTTAAATTTGATATCTTTTGTTCAAGAAAAAAAAAAAGATGGCTCGTGATCCTTTGTTAGACAGAGGTTCCCAGGGGAAAGTAATAGTAATCATGGTGTAGTACAGCTCTTTGGAGACATCATTTCCAGGGGACCTTATGCAAGGGGATTAGAATTTCACATTTTGTTTTCTCATCTCATGAACTACCACCTGCAGAAATGAAACAAGACTTAAAATCTTCTTTTATCAGGATAAACACCAATCTCTTGATCACCTTAGAAATAGTATATTATTTTCCTGAGATAAAAGTTCTTTTCTTTATGTTTGTAGATTTCAAAATAGATCTGCAATGCTGTCATATAGTAAGTCTTATGCCAAATCATTATCTTCTCTCAAATGTCTATTAGTGTAATTAAGTTTCCATTCTATAATTCTTCTTAATGGGCTCTGGATACTCCGCAGTACATGCTGGGTACTGGGCTTTTGCCCAGTAAAGCTTGAAATCTGAGCTATTACATGAATGATCCATCTCTCTTTGTGTTCAGCAGATGCACTTTGTCAGGATTTCTGTTTTCATATCAAAGTTCATGATGAGGAGTCTGCAGTACTTGTAATGCATTTGTGCTGAATTCTGCACTCTGAGTTCTTCTGGTGCTACCATGCTGAAATAGCCTTGAAAATGTTCCAGTGAAATTTTGCAGCTGCGCATACTTTCACAGTATGATTGAGAAAAAAAATAGAGTGAGAGATCCTGGGCTCATCCAGTTTGATCACAGACATGCAGTTAGCATCTGATTCTTAACTTCTAATGTAGATTTCTGAAGTTTGTTGTGAGGGTTTGAGGACCACTTTGAGATTGTGGCACGCTCTGGCATGTTTCTCATAGATAGTCATTTAAATCAGCGTCTACCAAATACTCATTTCATATGTGTGGATGTTCACATACAGCTCAGGACTCTCACTATGTGCCTGTTGTATTGTAGCTACTTGCACTTAACAGTCATTTCAACATTTGGTTTTTTGTTTACTGTGTACTTAGAGGGAATTTGAAGGCTGAACATTTAGCTTTGCATGTGCTTGAAACTGTTAAAGATGATGGTAATTAATGTATTGTTTCGATAAGAACTCCCAGGATATGAAATATTTTAGATACACAAAATTGATGCATATAAGAGTTAGTAGTGATAAAATGTCACACATACAATCTCCAAATCCCTTTCTTCCTGAAAAATGAAATAGAAAAATAACTTGCTTGGGTACAAAGTACCCAAACCGATTATTGTGTCTTTTAAGTCCTCAGAGTGCTCAATATGGATAGTAGGGCTTCTTTTTACTGTTGATATGGAAAAACTCAGGGACCGTATACAGAGAGAGAGGGGAGAAAAGATTTTGCCTTTCATTGACAATATTTTTTCACTCTATTAAATGACCTGTGGATATATAAACCATAAAAGACTGCGTTTGACAAAGCAAAGTTTGAATTCTATCTAAAGATATGCTGTACGTTCGGTATGTAATTGTAGATATTTTATCTGCTGAATATCTGCATATTTTATATGCTGAATAAAGTATCTTTTTGGAGAAATCAGTATGCAACTAACTAAAATGTAAAAGCACTCATCTTAGAACTGGGAAAATACTGATCTCTGTTCTGTTTGTAAGAAATAATTCTATATCAACAGTAAGTTTGTTAAAGGAAAGAGATCCTTTTTCTGAAAGCATGGGCTGTCCATCCAGCTGCTGTCAACTTTTTTTAATGCCTCTGACCAAAAAAACTGCAACGATTTTTTTAAGGCTTGTGGCCTAAGCTCATTTTTAAAAATTAACATTTACTAAAGGAATTACATTGCTCTTCACTTAAAGACAGTGCCTGTGTCTACAGGTAAAATGCCATTTTATCTTTATTGTTTAGAAAAGAGATCTCTAGTGCAAATTCAGTCAACTTCCTGCTTGACATATCAAATCATAAATGAAAAGTATTTTACATAAATACAGCATTAAAAAGTTTTAGAGCCCTGAGTGGAACGGATTGCTACTGTATACTCACTTCACTGCAAAACTAGTCACAGGTTCACTGAAAAGCTGGTCAAAGGATCCAGTTTCATTTCCCTTTTTAATCTCGGTAAAAGCTGTTCCTGAGAGTTTGAACATGCACCATAGGCGTCCTATTTTCCCATTATTTGCCTCTACATGCTTCTTCTCTTCATGAGACTTTATGATACAACCAGGTTTCCTACACCAGTGGTCAAAGAGAAACAATATATTCTCACACTGATTATTATTTAGAATCCCTTTTGTTATGGATGAGAGTATGTCCAAAGACTGCTTTTCCCAGGACAACGCTAATGTTTTTAAATGGCCCCTGCAGGCAACCGGAACTTCAGATCTCTGAGAGTGACACATGCAGCCCTGAAATACTTTCTTTTCTGCACTTAAATGCCAAAGAAGGTCGAGGAAGAAAAACCTAGGTGGAAAAAGTGTAATTCATGCTGTTGCGTGGGAAGAGTGGTAGTGCTTGCAGAACAACTGCTCAGCTTTGAATTAAAAAAGGTGTTTTATGATTCCTCTCTTCCCTTTCTGGCACTCTGCAGCAAAAGTTGGAGTGGCTATGCATTGATTCTAAAGATGCAGAAATTATTAAAGACATTAAAAGCAATGAACAGTTTATAGTAATGCTCTATAAGTAATGCCAATTCAATTTGATTTTATGTTTGTATTGCAGATGGAGAAAGCAGCATGTCAAAAGACTAAATAAACTAGGGGGGAAGTGTCAGGAGATCCATGCTTTGTTCCTGTCACAGATTTCATTAAGTTTTGGGAATTGCACTTAATTTGGCTTGTTCTTTTTTTCTATCTGATAAAAACACCTTTTTTGAAATGGCTTTTAGATGGTATATTTTACCTGTCATACTAATGCTACAGGCCAACCTTTAATCAAGAACATTTTACTCTAATTACATGATTACAGTGGAATAGTGCTTCACAACCCTTACCATCACTGAAATCTCTTTTTGGTGCATCACAAGGAAGTGTTCCCAGGTAGTCAAATGCTTTGACAGTGCAACACAGCACATGATCTGCAGACTCCTGTCAGCTGCCCTAGTGCAAACATTAAATTTAGATACGGGTTCACTTGTTTCTGTTTTCTGTGAGAGAATTGATAGAGTGAAAAAAAATGCTAGAAAGAGGACAGTAGTGGAAATTTGTTACAGGATTAGTTATGTGCATGGAGACTTTCAAGTCTGCTAGATTCTCAGACTTCTTATATTTTATGATTAAAAATGGGGATACGTTTTTTCATATAGAGAATATCACCAATGGCTCCCGGATTTAGGGACAATATGTGATTCCAGAGGCACTGCATGTATGGCAGGAAGACTCTTGTCCAAACTCCTTAGCTAACATTTTAAAAAAATGTGGTTTTTGAAAAGAGGTCAAAATAAATGCACTATAGAAAACCTTGAGGATTTTAGTCCTTTGATAGTGGGGATAATCAACTTCAAAATTACATTTGTTATTTCTCTTTTTTTAAAATTTTCAGGTAGTAGTTGTATTTGCTGGTATAGCCAGTATTTACTAGTGTAGCAAATATTCAGATTAAGTTCATATTCTTTCCCAAGTTGAAAGATAGTTTTTAAATTGTGTAAAATCGCATTCGGTTTGTCCACTTAGCAGAAAAAAAAAATCAATGAATACCACAAATTAGTCAAATGTGGGTTTTTCTATTGTTCTTGGAAGCAGACTACCAAAATCTTTCCACTCAAAATAAAGAAGACCTGATCCCATTCTTTTCCAAAAAAATCAGTGGCAACTTTATAGCTGACTTTATAGCTGACTGTTGGAGAGGTATTGACCCCGAACACAGCACTATTTTTGTAAAGTGATTTTCAGAACTCCACGCAATAGTTCATCAATTGAGGAAAAAGCCTATAATCAAAACCTATGCACATACACAAGAGGGAAATCAGCTTCATCCTGATTCTTTGACATTTTCTTGCTTTTGAGTAGATATAAATAAAAGTGTGTATGTCAGCTTTTTGGTAGTTACCCTGCAATCAGCTGGCCTAAAGAGACATTTCACAAGTTACATTTTTCTTCTTTTTTTATTTCATTGAACATTACACTTGATCTTTTTCTTTCACTTTGTTTCTCTCTCTATCTACACATATTCATAAAATATGAAGGATGAAAGAGCAAAAACATAATTAACAAAGAGACAAGTTAACAAAAGAAGCTGTTGAAATCGACTGTAAATTACTATACTTATTTATCTATTATTAATGCAGCTATTTGACAATAACCTTCCAAGTTTGCAACTAGAGCAGTTAGATCAAAAAAGATAAAAGAAAAAGAAAATACTATTTAATTAGATCATGATTTTTCTAATCTGTGAAAGGTATTTTATAAAGGACATACCCATTCCCTCACAATTTTGTTTAAATAGCTTACTTTGATTTAATCTATGTGTATTTTAGTTCTTCAGTAAGGAAAATTCTTATTTCAGCAGTATTCTGAATTACAGAAAAGACTGCATTGAAAAAACAAACATTGAAAAAACTGCATGTGGAGGTGTCTCATTTACAGTCAGAAAAATACTTCTACTACTAAGGAAAAAATCAGTATAATACTTCTTAATACATTTCAAAATAAATTATATGTTTTACCTTTTTGTTCTTCAGTTATGAATGTACTAAAGATTTTAAATTTTAAAATGCAATGTAAAATCTAAGGTTTTAGTTTTTTATATAGGAAGGTCTTGAAAAGCAGTGCATTCCAAGAAGAAGTAAGCGAATTGTACCCTTGTAATAGTTCACATCCCAGACTGGTTTTAAACAAGCTACTATTTTTAATAAATATTTTCCATTAGCTTGTCTACTTGTCAGGTTCCTATTCTTGATTCACCCAGTTTGCCAGATTTCCAAGTGGACAAGTCCGTATGTAATCTATTCTACTGCAAGGTGTAAGGATAAAGTCCTTCTTGTTCAAGAAGCCTTTTTGCAATTATTTCCACTGTCCTTTTGGAGATCACTCAATGAAACTGGCTCTGAGCAGTATGTACTTACCTGTTAAACCTTTACACATGGCCAGGCATTAAAGTATTTCTTCAAAGTTATGGTGTCTGACTTTACACTGTCCTGAAAACTAAAATTATCTCAGATTTTATTTTCTGTAACATTTTTTTTTCAGTTCCATTATTTGTTTGTCACAGTCCTCCACAAGTTACTTGCCCAGGCTTTCAAATTTTCCTGATTTAGGATTCTGTAGCGATCAGATACACATGAAACAGAGTGAGCAGTCTTTTAATGACAGTGGTTGTTCAGGAAAAGAAATGTTGGTTCATATGTGTATATATTTATTTATACATATGTATATATATATTCTACTTGTCAGTAATGAGCAATATTCTACAGTCTGCCACGGGAATGCGGAAAGCCTTCCTTCTGAGATAGTGCTTTAGAGAAACAGAGTATTTAATGTAATTTAGTGCGGCCGCAAAATGGTCCAGGTTCTTGGTCATGAAAATCAGCATTGTACCATTGAAGTGAATGAAACTTCAGATTATGACAGGTTAGATCCCCCTGAATGACTGATAATGCCTATTATATGTTCTTTTGCTGCCGTGCTAAGTTACTGTTTCTCAGTGCATCTGGGAATGGGCTACAGGTGTGACTGAGAACAAAAACGTTTAACACAGATGAAAAATTTCTCATGTTTTACTTGAAGCAAACTTCTCTTTGATTCTGACTGTTCCTACGAGTCACTAATGCTGAATGTAACTATTCTTAGAGATTATTTTGTAGCATACAATTTCTTCTTACTTGGGAATAACCTTCACTTGTTGCTGACAGCTGAAGCCATTGGGTGTCTACATGCATATATTTTCTTTTGGAAAATTTAATTTAAATATCAATGCTACGAGAATTCTAGTTTTTGTCTCCCAAAGATAATGCTTAGAACAGAATGGCTTACACACAAATGCAAAATACTTACACACTAGGATTTTGCAAGAAGTTCTTGAATCCCAGGGGAGCATTAAAACTAAACTCTGTCAGTTCCACTTGACCACACCCATGATTTTTGCTGCTGCGGGTCTTCAACCAAACAGAAATGGCCACTATTATCTCTGTAAAGTTGTGTGAAGAGAACAGCATTTTGTGAAATTATCTTATCTGAAAGGGTCCTTAATGTGCTTATTGAACACAACAATTTCTTGATAATATTTTATTGAGATATATATAGAGAGAGATACAGATATTGATATATATATTATAGCATTGATTTCTTGATAATATATTATGCAAACTGAGGGTGGCTGCATGTTGTTTAGCTGACAGGTTGCTGCAGTGGGAGTTGAGGCATCATCCCTCCAGTGAGCAGCATCTCACATCTGTGTTACATCTGGTTTATGGTTGTTCAATCTGAGCTGTTCATTTACTTCAGAACTAATGGATTTCCCACATGGCAGAGGAGTGTCATTTAAAAAAAAAAAGTTTATTTTGCATTTACTAAATAAATTTAAAAAAAAAAAAAGGAAACAGATCTTGTTACTGTTTTTATTATGAAACATCATCTCATTGAGGTGAAAGGTGATAAAATCATATTAAATGGTTTTTTCCACTGACTCGTTACTCCCAAGTATTTGGTCTAACTAGTTAAGGGAAAAATATATTTTAAAAACCAGACAACTAGGACAAACATGATTATCTATGTTCACCAGTACATTCTGATGTCCTAACATTGTTGTTAGCACACTTTTACTATGATTATATGAGAAGTTTATGTGAGTGTAGCTCACGTAGCTGAAACACTCAGCTCAGTGAATATTCAGCTGAAATATTCAGCTCACTAGCTGAAATACTTCAGAGGTCAAAATGAATACATTAGTCTATACAGTTTACAGTCCCTGTAGAACTGGTTTGCAAATGGTTGCAGAGGTGAAATTGGCCTTACATCTGAACTTTCTGAATCTATTGGCAGTGACTGTGTATTCTAGGGAGGTGAGCATCATCTAAGTACTTACTTAAAATATAGAAAAGTAGTAAATAATGTGAAACCTGTGCTCAGGCCCTGTGGACTGGGAGCCTGAAGTATTGCAGATTCTTGCAGTTTTCAAGAAAACATCCTGTCTGATTGTTCTGACACAAGGAACTCATACAGTTCCTAGTGAATCTGTGCAACTATTTCCACAGCTTTAAAGCTGCAGCAAAATTTTCTAGCACTGACAGGTTTTGCTTTGGAGGTCTGTTGCACATTTAGACGCTATGAACACCAAATATGCCTCAGCAACAGGTTAATTACCCTGAGAGGTGTTTGTGTCAGATAACTGGGATGTGTGCGTAGCATTGGTCTGAACTGGTGAGCAGTTCTCTTGATGTAGAGTGAGTTTTTCTCAGCATGTAATTTCTGAAAATTGTCTCTGAAGTCTTGCAATGTAGAACATCTATTCTTTTAAGATATTGTTAAACAGTACTCATTAAAGACATTTTTACCTACATGACTATTTTCTAAAATTAAGCAGCAAACCCATTAACATAAGCCTTAAATAGCTGAAGTTTCTTCTCTCTCAAAGTATTTCAGGTCTGTGACCTGAAACAACAGGTCACAGACCTAATCTAGGTGTTTTTTCTGATGTCCAGATATTGATTAACACAGTAAAGTAGCTCTTCTTCTGGAGCTAATGCAGTCCATTCTTCCAGGTCTTTCGTTGTTGGCCCTTAGTCAGTGAGGGAGATGCTTACATTTTGGTTTATAATGGAATCCAAATAATCAAAGTCAAGTTTGCACTTTTCACAGAGGTCAAAATAGAAATTTCTTTCTAATCCAGATGTATAATAGAGATATGGAAGAGGGCTGCCTACATAACTATTGAGTTAGACTACATAAAAGTGATAATTTTCAGAAAAAGCAATTAGTTTAGAAGAAGCACCAAGACAATTTGATTTTATAGCAGATGGTACTTAATATTTGCTGGTAAAGCATTCTGTATATGAAAATTTTGCAGTTGTTTTCTGCTTTGAAATGATTAAATAGAAGTAAACAGGCAGTAATTATGCTTGGTGAGGAGGCTTCAATTTTTTTCCCAGCTTTGGTCTTCACCCTGTTAACTGGTGTCTTCATCTATTGAACTGAGAGTATATTAAGGCAATATGTCCTTCTTGAAGCTACATCTTTACCTGGTATAAAATTCTGCATAAATTACTGCCAGCTGCTCCACTAGATTCTTTGCAAAACTTTTCACTATATGCTCCAGAACATGCTCTGATTTCTGAGTAGTTTTTAACTTCATTCAAGATGATTTTATTGTAAGACCTTGTATGAATTTTTTGCAGATAATTTCTCTGGGCGTGTCCAGGCTTATAAGTTAATTTTAGTTCAACAGCTAACTTGCAACAACCAGAATAGACAAAGATATTACAGTATCTCTTTCAAAAAGACTGATGATTTCATTCAGTGTCTCAGGATCCTGGACTTCTTTAATCTCCCAATGAACCATTGAATGTCTGTCTTTGTAAATGTAAAGTTCACATTTTTATCTTTCTATTAAATCTTTTTAAAGAAGGAGTGGGTGTCTGTGGAAGGCATGGGGACAGGCAGTGTTTTTCTTTTAAATTTTTAGAAATTTTCAGCCAAGTGATGAAGCAAATAATTCTTTGGGTGAGTTGTTAATCTTTTTAAGATGTCCATGCAGATTTCATTTGTACATTTATACATGTGTGCATTTAGAAATGCCTGCTTTTGTTTAAAATTAGGCATTTTCTATATGTATAATGCTGTGTATTTGCTCCTTTAAATGCGACAGGATTCGCCTTTTAAATATACCTACCTCAGTGTAAAATATGCATCAGTGTAGCAATTGATTCTCACTAGTGGTGTTCAGCCTTCCTTGATTTGTGGATCTCTACAAATTTTGTAATGGAAATATGGATGTTCTGCAGATATGTGTAGATTACTGTATGCCATGTTTGAGTCTTCCATAAAGCCTTCAGAAGTATTGCAGATTCCTACAGTCCACAAAAAAGTATTTGAAAATTACTGCATTGTAATAACGAAAAGCTAATCTATGTTCATTCTCTCTTAACCAAGTCATGCAGTCATAAATTGAGTGGTATTATAGAAACAGGGATTAATTTATTGCTGCATTTGGAAAAAAAAAAAAAAAGAAAGAGAAAACTTTGCGTTATAAGCAATTTTTTAGCAGATTTACAGTGTAATTCTGTTGAAACTCTCAATGATCTTGCCTCTACTATTTTCTGTAGGTGTTATGATGTTACTTACGGCTGTTAGAAAGATAAAGGGAGATTTTACCTAGTAAAATCCAGATTTCTGTTTCTTATTTACCAAGTCCGAGGTTGCAACCAAGATGTAATTTGGTACACAACAAGATACATATTTGAACATGACTGGATGAATTAAACAACAGTCTTTTGCTTCTTGTACTGTTTATCAACCCTTACAGGAGCCATCTGTTTATGACATAGGTAGGACTTGTTTCCTTCTAATTCATCTAGCTTTCTTAAAACTTCCAGTATCATTTTTGCCAAGAAAACAAAACCTATTATTTTGGTTTTCTGAGCTTTTTTAGGTGGAAATAGGAGAAAAGTTTACCTGTATTTATATAGACATTACAGAGAGTGGTTACTTATAAAACAATTTTATTTGCATGGAAGATAAAATTAATTTGTAGACGAAAAGGGACCATGTCTTAGTGATGTATCTGTAACTGTAGTTTAAGACTAAATTCCTAACTTGAGATCTTAATGAAAAGTTTTCATTAAAGGAGTATGAAATACATTAATAGTATATGATGATCCCATTCTCCAATATAATCAGTCAGAAAAACACTCAGTTTCAAAAAACCCAAGAAGATGCATAAGCTTGGGCTTCTTTCACTGAAACTGTTACATGAAAGTTAAGTGTCTTCTTCCTACCTTGCACTAAAGTTTGGAAGACTGAAGAAGAGGTCTTGCAGTTTGGGGATTTCATTTCTTGGAAGTTCAGTCTTCCTGGAGGCTTTGGGAATGACTTTGGGATAAAGTCTGTGGAACATAGAAAACAGTAGAGTAGAAGAACTGTGAGGTCTTCAAAACTGCAGCTACCTGTGTTCTTTTCTCTTTCCTTATCTTCCTTGTCATGGATCTGTCATCCCTTGCATAGGAATAAGCCAGTAATAAGGGAGTAAAAAGTCCACAGCTTTCTTTTGCTTACAGCATTTTGATGGCAAAACATGTTAGTGGGTAAATGAAGGTTATCAGCCATAGTGGAGGTAGTGTCTCCCACCACTAGTGAAAGTTATAGGTGATGTTCATGTATGAAACATCTTGTGTCTGTTAATAATTTTTTTCCTTTCTCCCCTCCACGATAAAGCTCACTTTATTTCAGTTTCCTGAATTTTTCACATTGCCATGTTGTTGAATGCGATGAAAGAGGATTATGGCTTTTGTTCAAGTTACAATTCTTAGAAGTACTTCACACAGCTCTGAAATACTAGCTTCCCAACAGCATTTTACTCATTTCCTGGGTGATTCTGCAACTTGACAAATCTGTGGACATAATTTGTTTGCCGAAGTAAATTAAAGTTCAGGTGTATGAATAATTTCTAATTATCCTAATTTTAGTGTCATTTGCACTGGAAATAAATCAGTAGTTAATAGTATAAGCTCATTCTTCTTTTGGGTTTGAGTCCACGTTGAATTTTACTGTTTAGTTTACAGAGGAGTCATTTAGTTTTCATAATTACTTATTAGAGTAGGAGTTACGATGCTCTTGAGCATGACTCCGAGCAACAAATGGGCTGAAAGAAACAAGGAAAGTAACAGACAAAACTGGCAGGAAATATTTTACATGGGGGGCTTCAGAAGGCTGAAAGAAGAGTTACCACATGTAGACTTAACAGAAGATTCAGTTATTTAGCGGTGTCCTGACCAATGTGCTAGCTAATAATGGGTTTTACAGGGTAGGTTCTATGCAGCATCGTGTTTTTTTGTACAATCAGAAAAGTTTTAAGTACAAGGGATAGAGGTTTACAGCCGTAAGCACAGAGTCCTGGCACAAGTACAGTTTTGGATGAAAAGAAATTTAAACTTTTTTTTAAAAAAACAATTACTGTCAATATGATTGAAGACAGACATACTGAGGCAAAAAGCAATAACAACAAAATGTGGTGGAAGTCCATTTCAGCTTTGGGGATGTATTGTCTGCAATATAGTAGAACAAAAGACATCCAGGATAAAAGCAGTACTCATAGCTGAGGCAAACAAAGATATTGATCTATTGCAAGGATCAAAATTATTTTTTTACTCTACATGCACAAAGGTGTGTTCACTGTTGAAATTTATCTGTAGCAGCACTGTTGATATTTCTGAGTAATGTTCATGGAATCTTGTGGCTAGCAGGGAGAGGGGGAAGAAATACTTCCTTGGCAAAAGTTTGTCTTCTTTTACTCCTCTACTGTTGAAGAAAAATGGAACTGTTGAGTTTAAATGTCATCATACTGACATTTTGGTTTTGTCTCATTCATGCCTGGTCTAATTTTGGTATGCATACAATTCAGCTAAATAGTAACGGTGGAATTTCAGCAGCATAGAAATCAGTTACAAGTTTGGAATTAACTCATCAATGTATTTCCCACATTGCCTTTATTTATGGAAACAGTTGGAATTTTGTGATCCACATTGTTTAACAAGGACTGAGACCCTGTCACCTGTACACTAAGTCATTTGTAATGGAACGTAGAGCAGTACAGCCCCTGTAAAAGCTGTCAGAAGACAAGGCAAATAGGAGTGAATTTATCTGCTGAGAACATATATCTGGAAATTTCAGTTAGTAGCAGTTCAGTTAGTTTTGCTTTCATGGTCGCCACTCTGCTAACACAACTGCTTACCCTTCTGGATTATGAAACAGAAAATGATTCACCGTGTTTTCTTCCTCAGAAAATTCTAAAATTCATGCTGCTCAAAAGTATAAATAATATTGAAAGTAATTATTCTTCCGGCAGAAAGGAGCAAATTTGTTTCTTCAGCCTGTGTGACTGCTTACACATCAAGAAAAGACTTCAAAACTGCTGCAGATGTGCTACAGATAAATGTTTGCCACTCTCTAACAAGATTCCATGTATACCATCTTCATTTGGATAGTGTTTGACTGTTTGGATCCTTTCCATAAGCTAAAATTTGCTTAATTTTTTACCTGATAATAGAACAGACTGCTTTAGCATTCCCAGAAAGATTGTTTTTACAGAAAATAAAGCACAATTTTGCTTTATTTTTTACAGAAAAAAAGGCCCTCATTTATCTGAGTGATACCACTGCTGAAGGGAAGGACTTTTTCTGTGACAAAACAAAGGGTTGATCAAATAGATTTTTCATCAGTCTGTTTTCAGACTGCATGTTTTAAGCTTTATTAATGAGTAAAGGTACCAGAACCTGAAACTTCAGTGGCTGTCTGACTTAAAATGTGTTTGTATGTGACTGTCATTATCATTAGTAAGATGACTTTCACTTAAGTTTGCAGGCATGAGTTCATTAAATGTATATAGATGAACACGTGATGTCATTTGAACAATTATGAGTAACTCAGATCCACAGTTTAGCAGGGGCCTTCTTCTTCCTCACAAGAATACTCACAAACATTGCTTAACATTTATGGCAAATATGTATTTAATATTATTTTTAGACTGGCATAAAGAAAATTTAATACTTCGTGTATCAAAAATTGTTATTGTCGTATGAGCACAAACTGTAAAGAAAACAAATGGCTGAAACACAAATAGACCTTATTACAGAACTGTGTAGCTCCCAATATACAACTTTGGTTGACCTTATACTTGGTCTACTGGTTATATCCCAATTTGCAAACCAGCAGTGTCTTCTTTGGTATTAAGGCATTCTGTTTTTTGGAACACTAAATACCTGATTCAAAATGGGAGAATTTTTTTATCCTCTAAAAGAATGCTGTCTGTATGCATGCCAATTCTTTATCTAGCCCATTAAAACCTTCATTATTACTTCATTATTTCAGTTTTTAGTTTTCTTTTGAACAGGGTATCCTGAATGAAGTTGTTAGGTAAGCTATTGCATTCTTACATAACCATATAAAAGGTAAAAACTTCCATGTTTATTAAGGTGTTTATGTTGAGGGGCCAAAAGGAAAATTAAAGCCCACTAAGCAACTTAAATAAGGAGTTACTTTAATGTGGGTGTGCTTTTTTACTCTCTTGAAACCATATTTATATTTTAAAGTTTGCATTTTCTTAATATGTCGTACTAATAATTAGACATGCTCTACTTGGCATAAACGCTCCTGTATTTTCTGATCCCGTTAGATTCTGTTAGAGGGAAAAGGTTCTACTGTGCTAAACTGCTTTGCTGTAGAGTTCCCAAGAAAATGGCCTTTATTTTTAACGGAATGGATGAGATGCCTAAATGTGAAGTACACTGGAGAAATACTTAATAAAACAAGTATTTTTCAAGCCCTTAGGATCTAGCATTTTTTGTTTGCATTTCATCATGCTAATTATTGTTTAAAGAGTTCCTTAGGTGAATACGCTTGGCTCATTTTATGAAGTTTCATTCTATTCATTATACAGGACAGCTAATTAATGCTGGAAGTGTTATTATTCTAAGAGAGATTGTGTAACCATTCAGCTACAAACATTTTGGAGATGCACTCTAGGTGTCAATATTTGACACCTTACTCTTTAAGGAATTACAGATAATTTATGGGGTTTTTTTATTCAGAACTCAGCTTTAGCTGTCATAGAAGAATATATACACAACTTAATTCAGATATTAAACAAGGAGGATCTTCAAAACGAGTTCTCTGAAATTAGTTTCTTCGTTATTTTTCAAGCCAACTTGTGATGATTCACAGTATGGAACCTTGTTAAATTATCTTCATTTCTGCCTGTCAGCTGTGCTCGCTCTCAGCATCCAGTTGTATTGATTTATTTGAACCACCTCAGTTTCATTAGTCATAATGAAATTAATGGCGAGTTACATCACTTTTATCTGACTGTGTTTTCCAAAGCAGAACAATATAACTGCATTGGAACGTATTAAATGTTATGTTACCAGACACAAAATCCTGTGTTAAAGTTAATTTATGTTGAGCTGTGGAGTGACACGTGCTGACAAAAACAGAAAAATGCAAAATTGAGGCTGACAGTCTGTCCTTCCCTGATTGTATAGATTTGTTGCAGCACATGCTGTATGTAACTTCATGCTGTGATCTGAGACCTAAGCAACAATTGCCACAATAGGAAACAGTCAGAGCAGTCTGTCAGCCACTGCATCAAATCTTACTGTCCTTTCTGGATACCTTTTAGATCTCCAAAGATACTTTTAGTAATACACTTTAACTCAGCAATTTTAAGAAAAGCATTATATCAATTCCAGGCTTCAGTGAAGTAAAATAAATACGTGCAGATTATTTATAAAATCATGTGTTTCAATCTTACTTTATTTTATTTTACTTTAAAAATCACATAGAGTTACATCTTGACAATGGCTTAAACTATACTTTGGCAAGTATATATATGATTCTACTAGGGATAACTGCACATCTGGAAGGGTAATGTGGACCTTGCATTAGCCCTCTTTGTGTGTTCTTCTGTCAGTGTCCAGTCTTCTCTGCTTGTGAAGACTCATTTCTTCTTGACAAAATACAATGCTTGCACTTCTGCTGATCACTGCAAAGCCTTTAACAGCAAATGCTATTCCCAGAGCTGCCTTAAACACTCATCTACAAATGTACTCAGATATAATTAGATATGAAGTCTGCACAAGCTTAAGGTTGTAAAATAAATACTATCACTGCCTGAGCTCATA
Organism: Cnemophilus loriae; assembly: GCA_013397755.1. Classification (NCBI taxonomy): domain Eukaryota; kingdom Metazoa; phylum Chordata; class Aves; order Passeriformes; family Corvidae; genus Cnemophilus; species Cnemophilus loriae. The sequence continues at coordinate 227,480 of VZTF01009121.1, read as the reverse complement.
CCATCCAGGCTATATCCTAGCTTCACACCCTCTCCTGCTCAACTAGGTTTTCTTCCTTCAACAGTGGGAACAGAAGCATTATTACCGTTATACCTGAACTGTATGTATTACTCTTAAATTAATTACCTTGGCCAGTAACTGTCTTCAGAATGTTGTTGCTGGAAGAACTATGTTGTCCCGTAGCTGTAGCTGTCCATAAGCGTAAGCGTATCTTTTGAATCACAGAATTATTTAAGTTGGAAAAACCCTTCAAGATCGTTGACTGTAGCCACTACCCCAACCACAACTGCCAAGTCCACCACTAATCCAAGTCCCTGAGTGTCACATCTATACATCTTTCAAATACCTCCAGGACTGGTGACTCCACCAATGCCCTGGGCATCCTTTCCCGGTGATTGACAACACTTTCGGTGAAGAAATTTTTTCCAGGATCAAATCTAAACTTCCCCTGGCTCAACTTGAGCCGTTTCCACTCATCCTGTTACTTGTTACTTGGGAGAAGAGGCTGATCCCCACCTGGCTACACTCTCCTCTCAGGGAATTGTAGAGAGCACTAAAGCCTCCCCTGAGCCGCTTTCTCTCCAGGATAAACACCTCCAGCTCCCTCAGCTGCTCCCCATCAGACTTGTCCTCCAGACCTTTCCCCAGCTCCAATGCCCTTCTCTGGACACACTCCAGCCCCTCAATGTGCTTCTTGTAGTGAGGGGCCCAAAACTGAGCAGAGGATTTGAGGTGATACCTGACCAGCTCTGTGTCTTTAGTGAAACTTTCTAAATGTGGCAGTCATATTAGTATTAGTTACATAGGTAAAATTGGTTGTTGATGAAAGAGGGCAAAACCAGTGTATGAAGACATTCTAAACAAAATCAAAGAATCTTAAAAGTAAGAAACAGTTGAAAGAGCAGTGAAGGTGCACATGGATTACTTTGTCTGAATGTTGTTTTTTCAGACTCCTTTTTTAACGCTATGGAAATGCCATAATAGTACATCAGTCACATCACTAGGTAATATCTATTGTTACTGCTATATTTCAGATTGCTTTTCTAATACAAGCCTAAGCATTTCTTTAGTATGTTACAAACTAATTTTGACTTTTCAACCACCATCTGAAGTTGAATAATTTCTTCCTTCTCTTTGTGGACCTCTTGCCTCTTCTCTCTTTGAAATAAAAGCTTTCAAACTGTGGTCCTCAAGAACGTGGAGAGTAGCTGCTGGTATTAAACACACAGGTCTTTTGCAGAGGAATTTGACAACCAGGATGTGTGATGCTTTATCAGATATATTGAGGTTTTGCATTGGTTTGTTTGTTCACATTTCTGGCAGCTCACTGCACAGCCAAAGGGTTACAGATGTGCACATGGAAAGCATTGTACTGTGTTCGATGAAAACTTCTTTATTATTTTTATTTATTTAGGAAAAAAAGAAAGAAAAAGTAGTTAAAGGGGAAACATCATGTGTCAGAGAATGATATTCCAGGGCTATAAGGAGTTCTAATAAAGATGTTAATATTCTATCTTATCAAATATTCATGTATTTATGTGGACTATACAGATATGTCTGTGTGTATATGTGTAGGAATCTTTTCTTGTTTCACTTTTAAAATTTTTGTTCTTTTGTCTTCTCTTCATTTCTTTCAAAATGTGTTATATTTCATAAGATCACTCACTTTCTGTTCTGCCTAGACCTTTCAAACATAGCTGCCTTTTGATAACATAATCCATAGTGTCTTGAAGTGCACAGCAATTTTTTCATTCTGTTCAGTGCTGTTCTGTCAAGCCCTTGCTCTGAGTTCCCAGGTATACCACTGTACAAGACTACACCACAACCCTAACTCTGTTGCATGAATCCCAGTTTTCCAGTCTTCACTTACCATATTGCAAGAAGACTGAGTAAGGAGAGTGAATATGAACTGGCAGGGTTAGAAAAATAAATATGTGATTATTATGAATAATAACCTGTACTCCTTCATTATTACGAATAATAACCTGTACTCCTTAAAATGGCATTGGGTTTGTTTCTGAGAGTTAAAAAGTACTGCATGGTCGTTGGAAGTGCATGAACAGCCTGTCTGGTGTAACACCTCATGCTCTGTGGTTATGTAACACCTCATGCTCTGGGTTTATTGCCTGTTACATTTTGTGAAAGTATTGCCTTTTACTTTTTGTGTGTTCTGGTGAACAGTCAAATATCGAACCTCTTGTTGGATACTGAACAGTTATACTTCAGGACTTACTGAAATTCTAAACTTTTGGTAGCCATTTTCTTCCACTTTTAGATTGTGTACATAAAATTCTATTTTTGTAAGCAGTTTTTATCTTCTAGCAAGTATTTATTTGGCTCTTTTGTCTCAATTTGATTCAATTTTATGTACTAAAATTGTATCTATTGTACTCTACTTGCTGCTAAGCTTATCAAAACTTAGGAGTTGTTACACTGAATCATGATTTAAGTAGTTATTGTTCTACCATCAAACAGTGTGAAATTCTTTAGTGCGTGACAGAAGTAACATGCTGTCATGCATTTATTAGATGTTCTTCATCCTTCAGTCTTTTAATCTTTTTGATGTGTACTCTTTCAAATTGGTGAATTTATGACTCCTCTTTAAAAGGGCAAAATGCATAATTCTGTTGTTCTTGAGCTTAGGACCTGTGTTTTCAACATTTTCTCTCTTTGGTAGAATGAGTATTTTATCTGTCACAGATGTCATCCTTTGTCTCAGCAAGTATTTGCAGACCATCGAGCAGGCTTTTCAAAGTCAGTATTTATTAATCGGAAGAATACAGTAGCTAGATTCCTTGGGAGAGAAAGACAAAGCTAAATGTACAAAAGGGTGTGTTCCCACATCGTTTAGGATTACTTTCTGTCATTCTCCAAAGAGGCACACTCTAATCTTTCGTGATCCCACAATTGTACAGGCTAAACCGTTAAATTCCCTCTCTGGGAAAGCATCTTCTGTCTCTACCCACTCTCTTACAATCCCATGTGACTAAGAGGTAAGTAAAATTCTTCCTTTTTGACAACCAGCATCTCAACACCTGATTTTTATTTCTTCTGTGAAATTTGGACTTGACAAACTTAACTTGTTCACCAGAATAGACTGTTAATAAGTGATTGTAATATTTTGAATTATATACATGTACGTATTACATATGTACAATTATATGCGTATTATTATCTAGTAGCCTAAAATTGTATGTTAATAAGTACATCTTTACTAAGTGATACAAAGTGATTTTTTTAGCTTCTGCCAGTTTATCGTCTTAAACTGTTCCAGCAAAACATTAAGTGATCTTTACATCTGTCCATATTTGATGTTCTGCCTTTTGTGACTGTCTCTATAGCTCCTGAAGTACTCTAAGGTATAGCTTTTTAAAAGCATTCACAGAGGTTTAGGAGCACTGCATACACCAGATATCCAAACAATTCAGGATTTCAAAACAGAGTGCTTCTTCCCTACCTCCGTAGTTTAATGCATTGCGTGTACCTCAGATCATTCAGGTTTACAGATCTGGCTTTACACTGTCCTTCACTAGTGACTGTCGTATCTGAATGCTGTTAAGCGTATGCATACGACAGCAGCTTGGAGTTACAGCTCTCAGAGGTTAGGTACGTGTTGTTTAAATAAGCCCAAGCCACATTATTTGTTTTGAAAAGACTGTATTTAAATTTCCTTGCTCTTAGTTAAAAGGGTTCAGTTAATTTTTGATGTCTTTGTAAACCTGACAAAAAAAGAAGTTTGTGTCTGCAGAGTGGAAGAGAAGGAAGTCATTTTAAGAGTCCATAGCACCTCTTCTCAATACTCTCCTGATGTAAAATAAAAAAAGAAATTATTTACATATCTCTGTCCACAGAGTCAGTTCTCATGACAGAAAGGCAATCAGATCAACAAGGCTTGGTTTGCACTTGCTACATCAGTGCTGCCTGTTCCCAGTCATCTTTCTGTCCTTAAGATGTGGCTTCCAGAAAAATTGGCTCCATGATTTTCTTGGGGATTGAAGCCAGGCTTACTGCCTTCTGTTGGTAATCAGACTATGTGTGTGACAATGATGGAAATTACTTCAGTGCAAAATAACACAAAGAAAATGAGTTACGTTTTAGTGTCCCCAGGAAAGTGAAAATTGAGCTGGTTTATAACAGCTTGGTCTATCGGGGATATTTTAAGACTTTGGGGTTAAAAGCAGCAGCTCCAACCATTTTTGCAATCCATTTCTGAAATGGTTATTTTTTAATATTTTTATAAGAGTTCTGCAGTCAGGAGAGAAGTAAGTATGTTGCCTGCCTTTCAGTTTGTAGTACTAAGGTCTTTTTTCATTCCTTGTATTGAAGATTTGGAGGCAGGGGATGCTTTGTTTTCATTTGTTTTTTGCTGTTGGTGTGCATTGAGTAAAAGGTACTGAAATGGCGTAAAAGTCACAGAGCTTATGGTCTAGATTAATAGATTTTATTTAGACTGCAGATGTATTTATGGTTAATTCATTGTTGTCAAAGTTGGATTTTTTTCTTGAGAGACCTGTACAGAACACAACAAACCATTTTCTATGACTGTCCATAGGTTAGCTTTGTTCTTAGTATGGACTTCTGGGGAAACAGCTGCTTAACAGTTGTAACATTAAAGATAATCTTGAAAGATCATTCTTTTCTGTATTTTCAACTTAATTTCTAGTTTAGGGCAAAGCTTTGCTTACATTGTAGGACAACAAGTAGATTTTTTTATAACCTTTGTACAAAAGTTTATGATTTGTGCGTAGTTTTAGTCTCACCAGATAGCCAAGATAAAGAAGCAGTAAGATTAATTTTACTTGGAAAGTCATAGCCCTCTAGGTGCTGTGTGTTTCATGGAGTTTTATCTGTGGGATAAAAGTTGGTTTAGCAATTGCTGTTTCTGTTTGTATCAGTTAATAAAGTTGGCATTTAGTACAGCAGTGTATACTGTACCAACTTAATGGTAACCATATACCACAACCAGACCATAGCAAACTATATACCAATTATTTTTGTGACTTCCAAAGAAGAAAGTATTTACCTGTATTAAATATATATTTTATATTAAAAATAGAAAATAAAATACTTGTTCTGCATGAGAGGTGTCTTTGTCATCTTTCCTCTCACATGAGGTCTTTTCAGTCCTTAGGACTTTCTTGCCTTCGGAGATTTTCCTTGCAGTTCATTAGGTAACAAATACTTTAAACAATGAGATTTTATTTTCAAAACTTAAACCAGAAATACGTACATTTATGTGTTACCACTTTCAAACAGCTTTTTTTTAAAAAAAACTTACAGTAGCATCACTAGTTGAGTGGTTTGCCACTATACTCTCAAGTTAAGGTCAAAATATTATTCAGAGAGAAGAGATCTAACCAGATTTTCTAAACTTTTTGAGAAAAAAGGGTTTGCTCAAGGGGTACGGTCTGTCTCCTTTTCATATCCTTGAGGCATCTGGTTAGATTGGTTTCCTGTTGTGGTCATGCCAGTCTATCTCTCTGCATTTTACTGCAGTCTCATACTTCATTCTCAAGAAATGTTGCCCAAGCCACTAATGCACAAAGGTTCAACAGCAAAATTATCACACGAGACCTCAAGCAGCCTGAGGCAGATGAAGACAGTAGGGAAAACACTAGACACACGAAGTGTGTTAAGATGCAGGCTTGCCATGCTGAAAGGTGATACAGCATTCCACTGGGAAAACTTTTCAGGCTGGGCAACTTTGTTTCTAAACTTCTCTAGGATTTACAGAAGACGAAATACTTACATGTTTACATACCTTTCTGGGTACTGTGTTTTGTGAGCATTTGCTATAAATATTAAAATACCAGTAGTGTAAAATATTTTTAAAATGAACACTGACCAATCTCCCTTTTGCATCGCTTCTGTACCATAGGGAAAGGGCTTGCTTGCTCCCCTATATGTCTATTACGTGAATGTACTGTATGGGAATTTAGTTAGGGAATAAAGATTGACATTTGATTATGAGAGCAGTGAAGTTCAGGGCTATGTCCTCTATTTATGTTTTTACTTTAATTTCAAGGGAACTGCAGTGAAGACCAGGAATGTACTTAAGTGCATGACTGTAAATGGAATTGGCTGAGTTTCCTGGTAGAAGGCCAGTTCTTGTACAGATTCTGTCTCTCTTGCTTTGCTATTTCCTGGTGGCACTGAAATGTAGCTGTTATGAGAGGTCTTGATTATAAAGGAATTAAAAAAAACCATGTCATACTACCTGTCAGCTGGATGTGAAAAAGCCTGAGCACAATTAGAGTTTTACTAGGAAACCAATACAAACTGTACTTTTGGACTGATATTGTAGTCTTTATTTGCTACAAGATGAACTGCAGTGCCTGATGCATGATTTATGTCAGGATATGATGAACAAACATTTATTTAGTAATCAAAACACCCTTACAATTTTGAAACAGAAATAAATAAATTGCATAAAAAGTTGTATCACACAGTGAGTCTTTCATTGGAGGCATAAGCAATATGAATTGTGAGCTATGATTCCTCTGCTGGGTGGGCAAGGTAGAGGAGAACTCAAGCAGTAATTTCTTCAACTGCTGTGCATGGTTGCAGCAGCTAAACACCTTTTGACACATGGAAATGGAATTAGGCTTGTACTGGCTCTCTGCACATAACAGATTAGCTAAACTGCAGGATTTGTGTAATTTGCATGGCAGACAACCACCAGCCTCATCAGTGCGGGGGCTAAACATGCAGTGTTAGTGTTGTGGGCAAAATTATCGAGCTTTTTTCTTATGGCATCAAGATTTGCTCTGGAGAATAAAATTCTGTTGCCCTAATTTTAAGTTTTTATAGGCATACATTTGTAAAGAAAAGCCTTTTCTATGTATAGGCAGTACTTAATCTGTTCTATACTGTAGAGGATGTTATTAACATATATGAGTTAAGGTTTCCATTTGTAGATATAATAATATATTAAAATCAGTTGGCAGTATATTGTCTATATTCAACTGTATTTTACAATGGTCAAGTGTTTGTGTCTAACTGCGTGTTAATTTTTAAGTTCTTTTCCACAAATCACTGGAAATGAAATATCAAACTAATTTTGGTGACTGTTAAAGCTTCAGTGCATTCAGATGTTTATAATTTACCTGCATGATTTTCATCTTTCCATTTCATTTCTAATTCAATAGAACAACATAAATAAAAGATAGAAAAGACTGTTTCAGTTGCCTTTTCTTGGCCTATCTTGTACAACATTTTCTTCTCTCTCCAGAGCTTTGTCCACTCATATTTTGAATAACTTGGGCAACTGAGAGTAACACCATAACACCAACAACAGCAGAAGAATATTTCAAAGTCCGCTAAGCTGAACTGTTACACCATTTTTTTAACACCTGAATGTGTGGGTTTCTTTGCTAATTATATTTTTATTACATCTGCTCATTGCAGTTTTACTTCTCATAAACTTCTAAAGCTTTTTTATAAATTAGACTCTCCGGGAGTTAGTAGGTAACTGTTGAATTGGCTATATAATAAATCAAAAGAAAATACAATATATTCTTTTATATAATTTATTTATGTTTTTGTATAGTTATTAATCAACAAATATTAATCATATGTATATATTACATAATGTGTACATATATAAATAAAAAGATAATGGAAAGTTCTGTAAGAAGACTATTGCTTGGTAATCCTTGATTGACTGATTGACTTCTCCTCTGTGTAAAACCCTTAGAGCGATTGGAAATTTTAAATTCTAATTCTTGCACATTTAAGTGCTTTTGACATTAGTGAAAAAAAGAAATTAATAAATGCAAAAATGTTTTTTGCATGAATGCATCTATATGTATAATGCCCTGGTGTAAAGATGATATCAATCATAGTTAATTTTTAAAAGCATTTTTGTCCAGGCCTCACTGAAAGCTGACCAAATGCAGTGCCTTGTACATTTGCATTTTAGGTAATAATAGGAAGAAAACAGCAACACAGCTAAGCCTTACAGAGATTTATTTTCAGTTAAATTGAAACAGGATTTATTGATTAAAGAAGCACTCTATGGTGCAGTAGGTGCAGGTCATTAAAAAATATTTTTAATTGGACATAATTGTGTTCAATACACAGATTTCCAAACAGTTGTATTTGGTAATATTATGCAAAACCTGGGATATTTGTTTCCAGGTATAAAAATAACTTCAAATTAAATTAAGAGTAGGCCAAATATCAGTTGCTTATTACAAAGATATGCATGTTATTTTTTCTGTTGTAGCAGCATTTAAGGTGATGACAACACTCACATAGCAGCCACTGGTTTCACAGGTTATGCACAGCTGAAGAGAGACCTTTCCTCTGACAGACATTTCTGTCTGTAGTAGCAGATGCATTTACATGTGTCAGTTTAACTTAATCCGTTTAAAATAAAGTGGGGTTAAATTACAATTTGCTCTTACTGGTAATGCAGTAAGGACGAAATTTGTCTGGTTTTCTCAACTATTCCAGCTGGTCATCTAAAAGATGCTACCCTTTGCTACAAACCTGGTGCTTTCAACTTCTCAGCTACAACGAAGTACCATTACAACCAGAAAACAGTTTTGCTTGATACAGCTCAAGGCTGTAGGGTGATTTTCCAATTCCAGTTGGAGACATTACACTTTATCTTCTGCAGAGTAGGAGCTGTACATCAGTTGATTTCCATTCCACAAACCTAGCACTGGAAAAAGAAATATGATATCTTGCTTTTGCCAAAATAAATGGGAGTATAAAAAGGAGAAAAAAGAATTGGATGCCTTGTTAAATATTAAAAAAAAAAAGAGAGGTTCATATGTCAAAGCCAACATCTTCAAACTACACGGAGGACTTTGTGTATCCTTCTCTACTTAATTTCAGTGTGTCAGGTTCTTCCCTTTGATCGCTGACCATGTTTTTAAGCCTGGCTGTCATTAGTGTTGAAGCACACTTTTGACTATTCACTGCTGATTGTGCTACAAGTTCTCAAGTCACAGAATCCAAACTTAGTTTTATAAGGGTTTTGCTGCATGTTTCCTTGTCAAATTACTGACAGGCTTTTGAAGAATAGCAGTGTATTCTGATTATTGTGGGCAAATGCAGAGAGGAAGAAAAGCTGTTGAGCAATGCAAACGTTTTCTTAGCTGAAACTTGCGTCTTAAAGTATTTTGCTCATACAAGCAGGAGAAGTGTGTGTGTGCGCAGTAAAAGAACTTGAGGATGAAATAGCCAAGCTCCTAGCTGCACTGTGTAATCCTTCACTTAAACCTGCCTGACTACCACAGGATTGCCTTGCAGAAGTATTTAAAAAAAATGTTTCAGAGACGATCAGAGAAATATTAGCTGATAAATCTGGCATCTGTTTAAGGCAAGTTAGTTATAATATGGAATGCATTTAGTGAACACGTGAATAAATACAGCATATCCAGGAAGAGTTGACACAGCTTTTGTTAAGAGAGGTTGTGCTTCACGATCATATCAGAGTACTTTGAAGAACTCAGGAAGCAATAAAGAAGACCTGGTCGATACAGTGTGTTGGGATTTCCAGGAAGTCTTTCCCACAAGGGAAGGTGTTTTCAAAGGAGGAGAGAATCCTGAACTGCAGGGGTCCTTGCCACAGGATGTTATGGATGTTATGTTTTGTGGGCTACAAGACTGATCAGATGAACTTATGAGAGTACGGAGGCATAAACCCCAGTTTAGAAAACCCCTGGCCACATTTTTCGTGTAAGGAAAGTGTTCCGGAGAAGTGTTGTTACATTTTCATGGGTTCTCATGGCCTTTCTTTATCTCTCACTGCTGAATGCTCATAGAAACGGAATGGTGTGTCTTTTCTCTAACCCAGAGTGTTCTTGTGAGGGTGCAGTTGCACACATGGGAATTCCCAGAAAATATGGTCACTGGTGTTTTCAAATGGTGTACCTTCTGTGGTTGACGGATGAACTATAGCAGTATATGACTTCAGTATAACGCTGTACCCTCTTGTCAAAATATTTGGTTTGCAGAGAGATGTCTGGTAATCTGAGGACTAATGGTCTTTAATGGCACTTCCATAAAAGTATTCTCTGTTGATTTTCTTCTCTTTGTCAGTTTCAGATGAAGCACTGAAAATAACAAATATGGTTGTAACTTCACAAACAGTGGTAAAAATATTCTAATTAACTTACATTATTCTAACGTAATGGAAGACTTTCAGCATTTTTGCGCTACATCAAGTCTATAACATTTTGTGTGGAGGTACAATAATCTGTAATTACTATAGCTTTTCCCACTGAAAAATGTATGCAGAAAGTTTCTGACTATCCTTACTTTTTATTATAGTGATATTTTAAAAGGTGTCCATTAAAAAAAAAAACAAAAGTTATTTTCTGCTATATATATATTTATATTTTGCAAAATTAAGACTTATTTTCAAGAGATGTGCTGGAAAGAGACCAGGAAGTTGGTATTGTCCTACAAAAATCGGTGAAACCGTAATGAAACAACATAGGTACTTTTATCATACATTCATTTTGTCAGTAAAAAAATGCATTTAATATCGTCCTTTTTGGAAAACTGCTGCAAGAAAGAAGTTATGCACTACTTCTCCTTCCACAGCTTCTAAGAATGTTTCTGGCTTCTTTTGGCTCATTTTGTTTGTTATATTTATAAGATATTTATAAGTAATCAAAATACCCTTACTGCTGTACACCATCAGTACCGTTCTTTGCAGAACCACTAGAAGGTGAGGTGGGTTCTTTTTCTCTGCTTCTAGATCTCAGTTACATGCTGATTAGCTAAGATTGATATCTTGTATATCGAGAGCTACCAGCTCTTCGTAATTCCTCTTCTTTTTTCTTTTCCCCTGACATTTGGGAATGTAGCATGAACAGAACAGCCCCAGAGCTGCTGAAAAGTCATCTCTTTAAAGATACTGGCATTACTTGGAATAAGGCACTCCTTCATCTTCCTTTTCAACAGCTGCCTTATAACTGGAGTTAAAATCTGTGAACATCCTACCCCTTGATTATATGCAGGTGGCTGACTTCTACACCAGAAACCCTGGCCTTTTTTCTTAAGCTGAGATTTTAGCTGCTAAAATTTCTGTTAATAAATCCCAGCTTGACTTCCTGAATCCATATTTCTGAAAAGTGCTGTAGTCCATAGTGACCAGGGTGCTAGTGATTTGTATCTTTTGTGTCATTGTCATGTCATGACAAAACCTTCCCAGCCGTTTCAGATCCCTTGTGGTTTCTCCTACATACCTTTTTTCAGCCCATTCAGGACTTCCAGATCCTCTTTCTTTTCCTTTAATAAAGGTTCAAATTTTTCTTTTAATTCCTTATGACCTTTATAACTCTTTTTTTTTTTTTTAACTGGAAAGGTGTTTGTGAAGAAAACATGAAAGTGAGACATACTGTTGTTCTTACATCACCAATATGAGCAACGAGAAAAAATGCAATTTTAGAATATAATTATAGAATGTATGACATGAGATTTCCTGCAGGGTTTTCTAAAACCATTTGTTTTATTGACTCACAGAATGTCGTGTTAATCTCAGTGCTGTCTTTGTAATATTATTTTCCTGGAAAAAGAAGTGTTAGTAGTATAAAGTCAGTTATTTTCTCTGAAAAGTGAGATAAAATTGGTTTTATTATGTATTTATTTCAATTTCATTAATGATCCTTGATTCTTCTGAAAAAAGTAATTAAAATAATTTGTATAGAATATGTCTGTTAATTGGTCTATTTATCTTGACTGATAGAAAAATATATAGGAAAATATGTTTATCTATATGTTCGTAGGTGTTTGCACATGTGTGTACTCCTAATTTGAAGAGACAGCTTTTACATAGTTCAGAATTATGAAACACAATGTCATGTACAGCATGCATGACAACTGCTTCTCGAAACTTAATTTCAGCATTATTCAGTGTGGAGCTGAGGTTGCAGAGCTGTGTTTTTCATGCCTTTGATTAATGTCTTTGCAGCTCTGATAGCCATTGGGCGGTACAGCATGACCATAGAGACGGTGGATGTTGGATGGTGCAAGGAGATCACGGACCGTGGAGCCACCCAGATTGCTCAGCGCAGCAAATCCCTCAGATACTTGGGGCTGATGAGATGTGATCAGGTAAGGAGCCTTTGCCTGAGCTGGTGCCTGGTTCTGAGTATGAGAGCATTCCTGCATGTGTGTGAAGGAAGGAGGGGGGCAGCAGGGTTTATGTTTCTCTGAACAAAAAGGTTTAGTATTTACTACTGTGGCAACTCTTCTGGTGTGCTGTGTTCACATATGCAGCTAAAAAAAGGCACCTAGAGAACTAAAAAGAGCATTATAAATGTTTGCTGGCATAGGTTTTCAAAATACATCCATAGGTTACGCTCCCAGCCTGAAGTGATCACAAAAGTTTTTTGTAAAATGTGCCCTCTGACAGTTTTGAATATTTTTGTCTAGAAGTGGTTGTTATGTCATGTTATAACTGTAGCAGACTACTTTGTTTATTAAAAAGAAAGGGAAAAAAATTTTAGTGTTACATCAAGAGTGATTTGGCAATTTTCTATATATCTATGCTCTTGCTCATATATTATGGTCTTGAAAACAGAAGGACAAAGATTTGAATAAAACCGTAATGCTAAAAAGAGGAAAAAATACTGAGTTTCTTACTAGATAGCTTTATACGTGGAGTACAGTAAGAATGTCTATAAGTTTTAGCACTTTATCATAAAAAGAAAAGAGGAGAAGGCTGTCCATCTCCACTTCACCCTGTATATAGCCTTCAGAAATCATGCTCCTGTTTAGAGACAGAGAAGAGAGATCAAGAGGCCCAGGAACACAGCAGGAATAGCTAAAAGGAAAGTCACTGCAGGTCCAGAGCCTCTGACCTCAAGTCTTCACATAACCCTACAGGGATTGTTTCTTTTCCAGCCATCTTCAACAAAATGTCCAGCTTGTGATGCCCATAGTAAGCATCTCTCAGGCTTGCAGATTTCTGATTGGAAAATCTGTGGAAAAACAGGTTTTAGTCTATGAAACTTCATGCTCCAAACCATTATCTTGCATCCCTCACGGGGCTCTATAGAAGACAGTGACAAAACCCAGTATTTCAAATGGCAAGGAATAATAATGTCCAGGTCAGTGGTAAAGTTAGAAATAGCATTTTGCAAAGGCAGCCTTAGGCAGTTTCCACTTTGAGAGGAGGTTGAGCACTTTGGAAGAATTGCTCTGTCTATCAAAGCCGAGTCCACTTAATCTCCTAAACATTAGTGTTTTATAAGAGTCAACAGGCAAAAACAGTGTGTGAATCTCTTTGATGGATTGTGCTAAGATTATGTACTTAGAGAATGTTAAAAGGGTAACTTGACCTTGGGAATTAGACCTGACCCGGAATCATCTAACCACTTCTGCACACGTATTTATTTTGTGAATTTAGCTAATGTTGAACAATCAACAAGGATCTAATAAGTGCAATAATTTTATCCTGTCTTCAACTGCTATAGAAAATCAATGATCTTGATGTTGAAAACAAGCTTTACTGCCTCGTAAGTTAAACTGTATGTAGTTTTTGTAGACATGTACTACAGTCTGCATTCCTCTACTTACTGGTAAATGCTTTTCCAGTTCTTTAGAGGAGTATGCAACATCTTTGGTGTTACCAAAGTCAACTGCTAAAAGGAAAAAAAAAATAAATATTCCTTAAGAAAGCTTCAGGGAAGATAGAAAAGCACTGTTGACTGTGTGCCTGCAAGTGTGTGTGTGCATATGCAAGTATTCAAAGTATGGTAGCTAAAAGATGTTAAGAAATTAGTAAACGCTGTTCCAGTGTGCTACACTGTAGTAGTGGGACTACCAGTGGGAATTTTGTTCTTGTTTGCAAAGCCTTGATGGGAAGAATAGCTCCACAGATAGAATGAAGTAAGTATCCTTGACTTAAGGGATTTTTGGCAGCTAGAAGATGCCAACTCCCTTTTTCCACTGCAAATGAACAGAGAAATTACTGAACAAAATTGTGTTCTCAACTGTCTCTCACCAATATCATGCAGAACTAATTTTTTCCAGTGGCTGCTCTGTTAAATTAAAAATGTCAGTGTCCAGCACATCATTAAAGAGAGTTCTTGGGTGGTGCAGAAGGGTTTATTTACACTCCCAGTTGGCCAAAATTCTTGTCTTTGTACTGTTGTCAGCTTGCAGTGAAGAGAAGGTTTGAAGATTTATCCCTTCTAACCAGACTTCCTTTTCCAAGGTACTGACTGTTATGCTAGTACCAGGTAGCTTTTATGCCTTTCTAAGAACTCCCAGGCATTTGGAAGGGAAGTACTTAAAAACAGTTACATAAGGAACATATGTAAGAAGACTTCAAATGGGTAGCACTAAAACACTCTTTATGAGCCAGGCTCTTTGGAATTTCTTTGATTTGCACTTGACATAAATTAGAGGCGTCGAGGGTCCTCCCCAGAAAGATCAAGAGAGGCTGCAAGCCTGGGTAAAGGCAGTCTCTGTTTTATGCCATTGATTATCCAAGTGCCTCCAGGCAATGTGTTTCAGTAGATGCAGAGCATTATTGATCCACACCATGAAAATAATCAAATTATTCATTTTTCATCAAACTGCTATTGCCATGACCTTTCTTTTTATCATTTTTCCTACCATCTAACATGCACACCACAGGAGCAATATGGTCTTTGCCTTAGAATAGATGACATTGTGTTGAGAAATGTCATAAAAAAATGCTGACTTTACCATGAGGTCATCATAATGAGAGCAGATATTTCAGTTGGAACTTTTCTGTATCAAATGGGATATATCTGAGAGACTATCATCCAGACCTCCAAAAGTGTGAAAGCAATCTACTGTAGACTCTAAATGTTTTTAAATACCTACATTCTAGACAACAGAATTCCCCACTTGTCTGCATACCAACATGAACCGGTTCTTGGAAGCAGCTAGGCCCTTTCTCCGTTCTGATCACTCTCACAAAGTATCAACTGTGCAAATAAAATTTTGTGTGCGTAGGTATGTGTGCATCTGTGCAAGCACCAGGCAACACTCAGGACTGGACAAGTCATGTGCTCTATAAAAAGAAAATGTTGCCATTCTGAGTCTCTCTGATTTCTTTTGAAAGCAGTAGCAGATAAAATCAGTAGTTATTTAAGGCCTAAGCAGGACATTGTAGAGGTTTGCAATTGGAAAAGGCATGAAAGAGAGGGCATTTCTGTTTTGCATTCTGACATTGCTGCCTGTGTTTGTGCCACACTCCCAGTGGCAGCGAGCCAGGCTCTGTTCCTTCGTGTCACCTCTTCACAGGGCTCTGGGAGCAGGGTGGAACCACGAACTCCCCATTCCTCTGCCCAGGGGAGTGCTGTGCTGCTGGGGGCTGCAGCCCAAGGTTGTGTTTTAGGACTTGATGTGGCTGTGTGGGAGCGCGTGGCGTGTTGGTGCTGCTCGAGGGCGTGGCACCTCTTGGTTTGTCACCCCGGTAAACACCAAGGAAAGCACAAGGGGTTGCATTCAATTCACTTCAGGTTGCTTCCCCATAGCAGACAGAGAACATGACTATCTGCTCTTCCAACAAAATTTTAATTGCGGCTCTGCATTTTTTATCACAGCTTAGGAAAGGGGACATACTAAAGGATAATTGAATCTTTCCTTTAATTACTTTAAGTACCTTGTGAAAGGTGTGGGCAGTTATGGGATGCTTTCTTTCCTCCTACAAACACTGACATCAGAATTCCTAAGAGCTTTACTTGCATCCTAAGGGTATAAAATGATGCCTACATCAAAAGAATAGATTTAAATGTATGTTTGAAGCTTTTTTTTCTGAACACAGTGTACTGTGCATTCCTACCCTTAAACTGATCGAGATCCTATTTACTTCTTCTAGTTAATTAATTAATTATTTTGGTATATTTTGTGTTTCATATTAAAAAAAGTAAAAAGGAGGAAGAGGGTGATGTTCTCTATGCTATTTGTTGCTAGAATGCAATTGAAAGATGTCTTTATAGCACTTCTTTCTTGTGCTCTCACTAGAAGTGAAACAGCTTTAAATAATGGCAGCTTGAAGTCTTCACCCTTGGGGAAAATGGCTGGGTATCAACTAGTAAGTAGGGACTAAAAATTTGTTGTTTTTTTTTTTTTTTCTGGGGGATAGCTTGACTGGTTGAACAGTGTGTCACAATAATCTTCCTGCAATTTTTCTCACACACAGTTTTCATATTTCAAGATCTTTTTTCTATAACTGTGGTGCAGTTTGTAATGGTTATCAGCAGTGCTCCTGTGTAAATGCAGGAGACATTTCTTGGGAAAATAGGCAGAAAAATTACACTGAAAAACAGAGGCCACAAAATTCAATATTCACCACTATGTGTGAATGAAATTAAGAGAGTCCAACAAAGTTGGCTGTGCAAGGATACACAACTTAGTTAATAAATCATGTTGGCCCTTATTCCTTGCTTTTGTCTTTTTTTTTTTTTGCCTTGCTTTTTTCTTTCTATTTTTTGAGATGAATTTCTCAAAAAAGACATGGTTGCTTTTCATGAAAATAATTCTGAAAGCCTGTAGCTTATTCCAGATGACTTTCTCAGATGTATTGTAGCATATATTTCCTATTCTAGTTTTACTGAGATATTAGAGCACAGAAGTTGATGGTCAGCACAACTGACAAAATGACAAATTATTTTATGTTACCAGAGCGAGGAAGAAAGATAGATGATCCCTAAAAATAAAAATGGTCAGTTAAAAAATCATTTGCATCATTGTAAAAATAAGATTTTTAGACAATATGGGGGTTTTTAATGTAATTTATCACTTTATCCTTCTACAAAACCTGTTGTACAAGTATTTGTAAACACATATTCAGTGAAGTCCACAATCATCAGCCTAACAGGAATGCAGCTCCTGTTGTTTAAGAGAAGCATTTTTACTCATCACTCATGAGCTTTTAATTTACATAGCTAGTGTGCAACTGAAGGTAAGTGAAAAAGAGCTAATATCTTAGGTTCTAGAGATACATCTTTCAATTTCAAATATACTTTTGAGCTAAATTGTTGTTAATCAATTGCAGAATAGTGAGAATACAGAGCCATGGCTTGTTTTAATATAATTATCACAGCAATTTGCCTTCCACTTTCAGAAAATGCTATCATTAGAATGGTCAGAAAACCTGCCAAATTGCTACCATTTCTCCTTTTATATTACAAGGGTTTCATTTTGAGATTTGAAATTATGGTTTTGTGATTTGAAGAGGAGTGAAAATATCCAATCCTTCTCTTTAAGAAAAATTCTGCAGCCCTTTTTTTCTGTTCAATTACTATAATTTGTTCAAGTTACATTGCAGCATATTAAAAAGGAATTGCTGTATTTTTTAAAGTTTTATATGTATAATGTAGGAGCTGCAATTGATACATCTCTCTATGAATAATGAAGATTTTAGATTCATGAGATCTGTGAATCCCATGAGAAGGAAACTGCAGCTATCCCACAACAAAAGAAGGATAGCATTTATTTCACTTTGGTTTTCAATACAACAATTTTAAAAGTCTGAACAATACTACTTCTGGCTTTTTCCCCCTACCTAACTAGGATAACAGATCCATTATGTGTGTAAACGAAAGCATCTGCTAAAATACGAAAGAAAAAAAAGGATTTCTATAAAAGCTGAAGATTTTGCTCTTCTACTTTAACTGTTTCTTTGCTAAAAGATTTTTATTCTCCAACCTGATAGCTCTGCAACAGTTCCATGGCACTGGGCTGAAGATGGAATCTTCCAGAGTTAATGAAATTGTCCTTGTTTTTAAAAAGCATCCACCTGACCATGGCATTCTCTAACAGAAAGATGGGCCCTCAGGTGCTGATCAACAGTTCAAAATCATGATAAGGCAAACTACTGAGGAAGAATGCAATGCGAACTAGTCAGCATTTTTATGAATTAAAAAAAAAAGGGAGAAATTCTTTTACAAGCATTGCTCCCTGGAACTTCCAGTTATTTTTGCCAGCTGGCAACTTTTGAGAAAGATTTCTCTGTTAGTTTTACATGCCGTCATTTTGACAAGTATTGCTGTAATGTGCTCAAATTATTGTTAATGTAGTCAAATAGGAAGGAAAATATTCAGTGTTATTAATTCAACAGGCAGAAAGTAATCCAAAAGAATATTTATCACTATATAAAATACCACTGTCATTTCACTGCATCTGGGTCTTTATTAACTGCAGTTTTTAGGAGAACAAAGTTTTTGAAATGTGTATCATACTGGTAATATTTTTACCTGGAAATATTCTATAGGTGGAGTCTAGAAGTTCATCTGATGAAATGGGCAGAATTAGCAAACCAAATAACCGGCCAAACTGAAAGGGTCCGTTAGAATAGTTTCTCTGATCTAATAGAAAAATGAATCTTCACAATAAGCAAAGAGAATAGAGGGTGAAACCTTTATTACTTACACAACTTCAATATTCAGTAGTGTGTTGCAGCAGTGATTAGGACAGAAATCCCTGAAAAAATGGCTGTGCTAGAAAACTGTGCATCCTCACAGAGATCTGAAATGGGTGTTGCTAGTTTGCAGTAGACTGGCAGTTCGAGGCAGTAGCATTCACATGAGAAAACAACCACGACAGTGAATTTCATTCCTTTCAGATGAGATTTAAACAAGAACTGTAGAGTAGATATACTCCACAAGCAACCTTCCTACACTTTCTGAAATCTGCCAGAAGTGCTACCATGGAATATTAGAAGATTTGTGTATTCCATTTATTTCAATTCACACGGCAGAAAAGATGGCAGATATTTCTGTTTACCTGCTCCTTCCCCTTTACAGATATAAATGGGTAATTAATTGCTAAGGTTTAACGCAATTAAGTCGTCAAATGTCATGATAATAATAGCACATCAGACTATACTTGCCGATTTCATTATTTATGAGTGTACAAATACAGTGTTTGTATGTTTGGGCATATGTGATTGTTTTTCTTTATTTTTCAATAACAGCATCCTCCAAGTCAAAATACATTCTTTTCTCAAGTAGTAAGGGACTTTATTTGGACTACAGGATATTGTGCTAATATTGGTAGTGCTGTTATTTTATTAAAGTCCTAAACAAAGGTTCTGCCCCTGGGCATAAGGGCAGTCACTGAAACTCTGTGGAATATGTCTGCCTTAGCTGATCAAGTGCACTTCACACAAAACGTTTCCAGAAATCTTTAATTTTGTTATGGCTACAGGCAACAGTTATAATTGGGCCACCTGAGAATATAATTCATTCAACTATTAGCAGAAATAAAATCAAACAAAGTACACTTTTTATAAGACACTCGCTTGAGGAAGCAAAATACAACTTAGAGAAGAGAAGAGAAAGACTGAAAATGTTTTGCTTATAACTCCAAGTGTGCATATATTGGATTTTGTTGTAAAACATCAGAGAAATAGGAACATATAAAATGTTTTCCAAATCCATCATTATGGATACACACAATGACTATAAAGTAATTTCTTTGACCATTGCATACAAATTTGGCTTTTGTGCAATACTGCTCTATGTGTACTGAGACAGAAGTGCACACAAATTTCAGTACCCCTAATGCTGCAATACCACTCCATAAGCAAAAATGTCAAAAATAGTGTAAGAAAGCCCTTTAGGGACAAATTCATTTGCATTTGTTTTGTGCAAAGTTGATTTTGCGATTCTTTGTATGTAGAAATGTAATGAGAAATGTAGTGCAATGTGCCACTTTTCTAACCTTACTGTCTGTATGGCAGCCCTCAAAATCTTTTGGTCTGAATGTTACCTCTCACCTGCTAACATTTCCCTAAAATTCTTAGCAAGTACTAGATTTCTAAGATTAAGCTAGCAGTTCTATGCATTATTAATGCGTTTCTGTGCAGATGTTGCTGACTCAGGGTATTATAAATCGGTCTGTTATTTTTTATTAATGACTGGCCTATAAAGTTATGTAACTGTAGATACCAAGCTGTGTTGTCCTCAGGAATCAGTCAGCCAATGCCTCTTCCAAGGGCTGGGTTAGATACTAGGCAGAAATTATTTCAGCTGTTATCCCTGAAGGTGGTCTGAGGAACATCAGCAGGTTTTTGTATAGAGTTCTAGTAATGGACCTTTGCACTAATCCAGTTCTGCAAGCTTTAGCTTTTTTATTTCTATAACTGCTTATTGGTTTCAGTTATTAACTTGGAATGGGGATAACTTTTTCTTGTTGATTATCAAGTGAGTTGGTCATTAAACTGATGTCATTAAGATGGTAAGATTTTTAGGTTTTGTTATTGAAAAAGACCGATCAAACTCATTAGATTAACGCTTGGTACTCATACACTGTGTAGAGCTGCATAAAACTTGCAGTTCAGGTGATGACTCTACTCTTGCTTTTCAGTATTGCTCTAAATAACAAAAC
>VZTF01009121.1:141561-207136 GCA_013397755.1 Cnemophilus loriae | reverse complement strand
ATAACACAACACAGACATTCTTGGCACATTTTAATAGCTTTAGTCAGAACTGCATTCTAAGGCTGACCCTGATGCGCCTACAGGAGGAGTTTTGGGGATCGGTAGGAAATCTTACAATTCTTGGCAATTCAGTGAAAGAGTATCCAATCCCAGAGAAGATTTCCAGGACATGGTATCAACTAAAGACAAGCTAAGGAAGAGCGACTAGGAAAGTCCTGTTTAGGAAATGCCCCTATACCTCTGTTTCTATTCCTGAGTTGTGAAGGAAGCTATCAGTCTCATTTAAAAGAAATACCTAGTTTGGTTGATGGTTTCAAATGTGGTCTCTAATTTACCTTAACAGGATTAGGAAAACCTGACTCCTTTGAATTTAATAAGATCTGTTGTAGGAATGTAATGAAAACAAGGGGGGGAAAAAAAAAAAAAAAAAAGATCCTAGCCCTTTGGAATCATTCGATATCTTTAGAAATTCCTAATTTTAGAATCTAGAAATTAAAGAAAACAATGCCAAAATTATCACTAGAACCAAATGACACAGCACATTTAAAAGGAAAAAAAATTAAATTACCTAATAACTATTTTTGCTTGCAATTTGAATTTTTCATGAAAGCTTGTGGAAGGTGGCATAACAGAAACTTTTGAAGATGTTCTGTGTCAGACGAGTGGTGTTCCAAATCAGTAAATACTGGCAATCAGACTAGATGAGTAAATACAGCATGCCATATCAAAATGTGAATGAATATTTTATTGTGAGTAGCTTTCAGTTTACTCTGAGCCTGAAAAAATCAGATCATAAGTGTTGGTTACTTTATTCTGGGAAAAATATTTACAGTTTGGTAGGGGTTTTCAGGCTTTCAGGCTTTGTGGGCAGATCATTTTACCTAAAGGAGAATAAGAGTGTTGAGAGCACTGATTTCCCATTTTTCTCAGTATTTCAGCCACATTTTGTGTGTACATAGCAGGGTGAGATGAAAGTTCTCCAAACAGGCACTCGCAAAACCCTTTTGCCAGCGTTCCATTTCACATGGACTAGAAGGGTATTCTTGTTCTTCTTACCAAGATGAGCCCCTAATTATCACATGAGGAATGTTCTCTAGTACACTGATAATATTTAAATACTCTCTGCACAACCACACTGACATTCGATGAAGAAGAAGTTAGGGATATCCTACCCCAGATAACATTTGTCACAAAGTCAAGTACATTCTTCTGGGAAATAGACAATATCTGTTCAGGTGTCTTTAAGCAAAAAATATTCAAAATTTTGACTTTTAGGTAACTGCTCTAATTGAGTTAAAGGGAGATGATACCACTTGGTCTTGCCATTTTATGTATCCCATCTTCTCCTTTGTTTTGGTTTTTTTCAATCTATTCTTTGCCCTGGGATAAATTTTTATTTCAGAGAGAAAAAATAAGTTTCAAACCAGTCTTTGTTGTTATTTGCTTTTTTTGTTTTGATGACCAGGATTTGCACAAACCTATTGCTTTCGTTCTTAATGATACGGGCTGCATTCTTTCATTATGTGTTAAAATATAATTGAAGAGCTATTCAAATTCAAATGAATGATTATATATTAGATAATCTAAGTAGTTTATCTGCAGACAGTAGTCTTTCTTTTGACAACTCAAAAGATGAAGATTAATGAAAGTTCTGTGAAAGAAAAATATAGCATTTTACAGCATATTAAGATGCGGAGATCTTTAGTTTTCATTCATGGACAAGAATGTTTAAGCTCAGAAGGAAAAATTGCTCTGTTTGTGTAATGAACTTATTTTGGGAATGACATTCAGTACTTTTGTTTTATCACCAGCCAGGCTGATCTTAACAAAAAGACAGAAGCTTGTGTTCTAATGGCTGGGCATAAGACTTCTTTTCATCTTAATCCTATCACTAGGGAAATGATGACAAGGATACTAACAAAGTTGACTTAGATATTACTTTTCACATCCATTAACAAAGAATAAAATTATATTTCTCTTTTTCCTATTTTTCAGATAGCGCAGTTTTAGTCCAGTAGTACAGAGAGTTTTAAAAGTTTTTCACTGTTTTAGTGTCTCAGCTGACTTTTCTCATGGTATCTCATGGTATCATGGTGAAAAGGTATCAAAATCTTCTGATAGAGAATACTTTTTTTCTCATCTCTGGATCCAGGTTGGTTGTCCTGCTGCCAAATAAGATCCTTTTTCTCCCTCTTCTGTTGTATAATCTTACATTGAATTTAGTTTGGCATATTTTTTAACTCTTTTCTTTTTACTCTCTTAGGATTAAAAACACTTATATTTAACTTAAAGTTACATGTATTCGATCATTTATCATGAAGCTTGGTAAGATAATTTTTTCCTTTATCATGAGAGTAAACTCAGTTTTTCAAACTCAAAGTAATTTCTTTCTGTAAGTGTTATGCTTCCAAATACATACTTAGGATTTGTCATTACTTTGCTGTTTAACAACGAGTTATAACACAAGTTGTTGCCTAGGATCAAACAAAATAATTTGAAATATTTATTTAATGCTCCAGTAAAAAATAGAGAAAAGCTTCTACTCTTCAGGCTTTGGTCGTAAAACAGCTGTTTTTGCCAGTGGCACTTCTGCAATGGTTTTATCTGCCTTCTTTATATTTGTGTTTATTTTGTAGCTGTATTTGGCACTTGATGCCAAAAGCTTCCTTCTTCTGTTTAGTAAAGTACTAACAGCAAATAGGAACAATTTCTACAAAATATTATTTTATCTAGTAATAATTGTATCAGAAAAAACTAGGACAAACAGTTAGGGCGAGGTGGTTTACCACAGATTTCTCTGTAGGTTTGAAGACTAAAAGATACCATTGTAACATCCTCTGTCTTCCTGAGTGCCATGGGCCATGCTGAAGTTAGCCTGGTAGTAAATACATCAGTTTATACCTAATCTTGTGTACATGTCCTGAGTCCCATACTCCAGGACAGGGAGATCATTTACTGCCTTCCTGTGTGTGAGCATCATCTTTGTAATGAATTCGCCTTGTTTCTCATAACAGAGAATATGCAAATGACTCTGGCTCTACAGCCATTATATCCATGCTATTCTAACAAATAATGCCCAACAGGTTAAGTGCCAAATCATAATAACTTCTATGTACTAGTAATATGTGCAGCTATCCAGCAGATAAATAATGCATCTTCTTCAAGTTTCCCATTAAGAAAGAGCAAAATAAGCAGCTGTCTGTTGTAAGCCTCTTTGTTGTGGCTGAGTTAACCATTAAGAGAAGTTTCTGGTAGCATGATAGATTCTGTCATGGGTCTCTGCAGTGTAACTCTAATGAAAAGAGACTTTTGACTATTTTTTGGATAGGCATAAAGTAGCAAATTACTGCTACTTTAGGGATTCTTCCCTTCCAAGCAATATTTCTGTGAATTGTAGCTTACAGTTTGCAAGTATGTATTCAGCTGTAAATATCAAATATTATGGGGGACTTGTGCTATCTCTGATTTCGTTTTGATTTATTAAAAGTCACTTCTTGTTTTTCAGCACTGAAAGATGTTACTGTAACATAGCAATTTGCCAGAGAAGTACAGTTTGTGCTGTGAAGTTAAACCAGTTTTCTATCCAAGTCAGTCTCAGCTAGATCAAACTTCCAATGAAGATTGAGTATTTCTATTATCAAAGTAGAAGAACTGGATATTAAACCTTTCATTTATCCTTGTCATTGGGTGCAATCACTGTGCAGAAGGAAGCTCTCCTTGTTATCTTTTAAGGACAAAAATATTATTAGATACTGTGGTTACTGTGCTTTAAAATATTATTCGCAACACAGATCTTTGTAATGGTAGTAAACGTTCCAGTCTGGCTTTTTACTTTTGGCCTTGAATGTGGAACACTGTGGGGAAAAAAAAAGCAAACAATGCCATCAGTTTTACATCCTACTGATGTAGTGCTTCAGTAACTGTAGTATCAATGCGTTTTAAAATGCCCAGCTGGTCTGCAAAGATTTCAGAGAGAGCCAACTAGAAGTCATGGTTCTTAGGTTAATCTTTTATTTGTCTAAAGGCTGAAGAAAGCTGTTTACCTCTGTGATATGAACTGCAATCATCTTTAAAATAATTGACAAATTAATCCCCTCACAGCACTGCAACTGTAATTGTGTTAGGTTTAGCTGGGTTTGTCTGATTGCCTTGTCTTACGAAGAATAAAGGTGCTAACTTTGATGTCTCAGATTTAAGGGGGGCATACGAGACCCAACCAATCTCGTATGTTTTAATTATTGATCCCAACTCTGCAGAGTTGTCCTCACAACAGAAGGCTAAAATAAAATCTTCTGCCAGTGATGTATGTGAAGATGTGGAGGACTTTCACCTTGTGGAAGAAGGGACATATCGGAGTAATTGATCTACCTGCAACATAGAATAATTTGTATTTTCTCCCCATGTTTAGTCATGTTATCTATTACTTTTCATTGCAAACCTGTTGAAAGCAACCATGCAGTGCAAGTTCATTTCAGTAAAGTTAGTTGTGGAGTTACTACTTAGCATTTGTAAATGTCTCCATAACTGTGCCTTAAATTAATTAATAGATGTAATCAATTTTCATTTTCCAAAGCAAAAAAAATCTCATATTTTTAAACGTATGTCTGCTTGAGCAACTTTGAGTAAATAGCTTCTATTTCAGGTTAGAAATCTGTTACTCTGGGCAGCACTTTGTTTAACCAGGATGGTAAAACTTCTTCCTTTACAATGAAATCAAAGCATAGGGCTTGATTTTGGTTTCTTTCATTCTCTAACTGGACATTACATTCTGTGTATTTATTTTGTGATAAATGCACCCAAGCCTGTAGTAACAGTGAGGAGCACCATTCTTCAAGCCCGCCCAGGAGTCCAAAGTTTGTCCATTCTTCTAGCTTGCCTAATGTCACCCTTTCCATTCACTTTCTGCACATCACAGATGCTGTTCTTGTGTTGCAGGTGAACGAGGCCACAGTGGAGCAGCTGGTGCAGCAATACCCACACATAACCTTCAGTACTGTGCTGCAGGATTGCAAGAGAACACTGGAGCGGGCTTATCAAATGGGCTGGACACCCAACATGTCTTCTGGCTCCTAACCTTCTGTCCCGTGTTCCACTCTGCTGCATTCAGTAGATCTAATGGGGATTGCAGAAGGGTTTATAACCTTTCACATGATGCAATATAGTTGTGAGTTTACAGAGGTTCCAGTAAAATGGCAAAAGCTGTACACTGACTTTAACGTACTGTACAACTAAGTACAAATATTGAAGCAAAACTTTAGAAATGCATTGTGGTTTTGTTTGCATAAAAGTTATAAAAGCCTTTGGCAAATTTCTTGAAGTGGATTCCTACTAGTTCTCTGGATAGTTTGAGTTATAGATGTTAAGCTTGTTTTCCTCTGTTTACTTTGCCTTGGTCATGTGTGTTTCCTTTGATCTGTAAATGGTAACTCAGTGCTAGCACCAGTGCAGTTATCAACAGAGGCCTGTGTTGAAACTGGGAACTAAACTTGATGCTTTTTATTTACTAAAGCTACCCCAGAGGTTTTAAGATACAGAGTAATAAAAAAAATCTACAGTGAATTACCATTTTCTTATCACCATCTTTCTGTTTTTTTCTTTAAATATAAGAAGCTGTAGCGATATTGAAATCTTTCCACCTTGACATTTTCATGATGAGTAACAGTGCTTACCCTAACAATAATAACCAGCTACACTTCATGAAGACCATGAATAACTGACTACACCAACTACCAGAAATAAGTTGGCGATGCTTTTTATATTTGGCTGAAAAAATTTACTGTCTATTTTAAGTGAACTTGTCTCCTCTGACTATGCTGTTCTGTTGATGAATCGGAAAATTCAGGTGAATGGGTATAAGTCAGTAACAGGATCCCTCTCATTTCCTGTGTGGTTTGATTTTAGAATGGATCTTACAATGCAAATAGTGCTTACCTTGAGAAGGCCATCTAAACAAGAGTCCCATCGTGGGTATCATTTTGTAGGATTAGATGCTTCTTAATACAGTGTGTGCAAGGAAATACCCGAATCAAACACATAAAATGATTAATTTTCTTTGTGGGACTGTTATGGTTTAACCCCAAACAGCAACCAAGTACCACGCAGCCTCTCTCTCACTCTCTTTCACACACTGAATTCTAAGGAGATAAATTTGAGCAGGGAATTGTGAAAATACAGACATTGCAACTTCAGTTTGGAGTTGCCTTAACCTTTAGAGTATTACCATTTGGTTAAGAATGTTGTCAGGTGTGTAACACTGGATATTTGTTTTTCAAAGGTTACAGCATTTTAATCCAAACTATGAAATGCTTGAGCTTCAGCTGAAAAGTTGCCATTATTGTCAAAATGTTTTGCTAATCCAGAAGGCCTAATGCAGCATAACATAGAAGCTTGTTTAGTATGGCTGTATAACTCTGTAAAGCTGTTTGTTGATTTCCATAGCATAATTTTTTACAATAGAAACATCAGCTCACATTACTTATAGTGAGGATGTTGAATGTTTTATTATTAGACTTTTCAAAATGGGGATGAACTAATTTCTCTGGAAAAAAATATATCGTAAAGATTTTGTTTTAAATAAGTGGTAAATACTTGTGAACATGTGTAATGCTATGCTGTTTATTTACTCCAAAATGGCAACAATATTTTAAGAATAAAGCCAGTGAATTATATTGCAGATATAGTACAGAATCTTAGTCAATTTTCTTTTAATGTCTCTTTATGAGTGCATTAAAACTATTCACACAATTTGTAAGTTTCTATTTTTTTGTGAGACCTTTGATCTTGCAATAAATTGTAATAAAATAAGAAAGATGTGATGTTTCCTGTTTATCTGTGCTGCTAACTGTACTTAGACTGTACTAACAGAGAGTCTGAAATCTCCGTTGTTGAATAGATAGACCTCACTTGGACATGATCCTTAGTAAACTGGCCCTGCTGTGACTGACAGACTTTAACTAGATGACATCCAGAGGTCTTTTTCAATCTACGATATATTGTAACTCCACGGTTTTTTTTAAATATTATGGGTCTGGTTGGTCATCTCTTTTCACTTCTGTCATTTAAGTCACTGCCAGTAGTTTTGCCTTTTACTGACTATTCATCTCTCAGTTTTATCAACATACTAATCCATAGATCTCACCATGACTAATTTCAGTTTTATGTGGTATAAGAACTCTAGATGGAAAAATGTTTTTCTAATTGCAGTGTTGACACCGATAACTCTTTAATTTTCTTATAATAAATCAGTTTCCAGAGTAGTTTTAGAGGAATAAATAATACTACACACTCTTTCGTCTCTGACACATCATGTAGGGGAAATACCATTCTGGTGGAAAAGAGAAGCTACTGCCTCTTGTATAAATAAAAATTACCCCTGTTTCCTCATATGCGAAACTTAGAGCGAATTCAAAAACTCACAGGCAGCTTCTGGATTCCCTGGGTCCAAAAGGCCTACTTTACTAGAAAAAAACGTCCTTTTTTCCTTCAAATTCTTTGTGGGAACCTGCTGTTAAGGTAGGGTAACCTGTGGCTCAGCACTTGTCTTATCAGAAACATTTCTAGGATGGGCTTGTTCAACCTGCAGGAAGGGCTAAGACAAACTTTCTTAATTAAGAAAGGTTGTTGTAGAAGGAAGTCAGATAATCTTTATTTTCAGTCATTCACTCTTTAAATCCAGGTGTAATTAAGGCTTAAAACAAACTCAAATTTAAAACAAACTGAAATTTAAAACAAACTCAAACTCACCTGATGGTCATTCCACCCATCTCTCACCACCTAAAGGCTGTGTAGAGGGGCGTGTTCTCATGCAAATTGTCTCACCAGGGGGAATGGCTACTGTGATGTTTCTCATGCAGGTTCAAAGTCACTTTGCCCAGGCTCCCAGATTAGTGGGAAATTCAGTGACATGCCAAATCCAAGATGGCATACCTCCATTCTTAGCAGGTGCTCTGTGTAGTACTAGGCATATTCTAGTAATCTTTGAACAGGGACAAAGTGTATTTCTCCTAAAAATACCAAAACTGTGTGGTTGATCCAGTTATGCCCCATCAGATGGGATGAGCGTCTTCAGGCTTACATGTGAATGTCCTGATATCCCAGGTGGGAGTTTTACACCTGAGCCAGTCGTGCAAGGGAGGACATGGGCATGATAAAAAGTTCATCCCACCTCACAGCCTTCTCTGTTATCTGGCTCAAAACCCAGCTAGCTGCCAAACAAAGGTTGGTTTGTTGTGGCCATCCTCCACTGGTGGTCATCCTCCACTGGCTCACCCCCTCTGCACCGGGGCTGTTCTTAGGCAGAGCAGAGGTTTTGCCACCACACAGCCAAAAGCTCTCCTCTTCCTCTTTGGTTGGGAGTGCTAATCTGCCCCCAGCAAATCCCCTGCTGCTTTTGCCAGTGGCTGATTGAGCCATTAGCCTTTCACATTTCCGTCTCTCACACGCCCCAGCAAATGACAGACATGGACCTGTTGGAGCAAGTCCAGAGGAGGCCACCAGGATGATGAGAGGGATGGAGCACCTCTGCTTTGAGGAGAGGCTGAGAGAATTGGGATTGCTCGACCAGAAAAAGCGAAAGCTTCAGGATGAGGTAGTTGTGGCCTTCCAGTGCCTGAAGGGAGCCCACAAAAAAGATGGAGAACTTTTTACAAAATCATGTAGTGACAGGTCAGGGAAATAGTTTCAAACTGAATGAGAGTAGGTTTAGATAAGATATGAGGAAGAAATTCTTAACTGTGAGGGTGGTGAGGCACTGGAACAGGTTGGCCAGAGCAGCTGTGGATGCCCCATCAAGGGGGCAGATTTGCCAAGGTGGAGTTCTGAGCAACCTGGTCTAGTGAAAGCTGTCCCTCCTGGTGTCAGAGGGATTGGAACCAAGTGATCTTTAAGGCCTGGTCCAACCCAAGATATTGTTTGATTCTATGAAAACAAGCTGTAATTCCTTTTAAATGAGAAAATAACTCTACTAAGAATAATTAGCAAACAGTTAATTTTTTCAGGCTCTCAGCTGGGTTCCTCATGAGCTCAGTGATGTCCACCCAGATTCTCAAGATAAAGACAGTCTTGCTGATGCTTCATAAACTGTGGCGTTGACAGGAGCAAAATCAAGAAAAGCAGCAGGTCACATACACAATGGTTATATGAAAAGAGAAGGCCAAAGCAAGCTTTATTCAGGTTGCCTGATCTTGAACAGGGAAAGGAAAAGGACTGTTACATCTCATAAATAATCAGGACAGGACAGGACAGGACAGGATACGGTAGGATAGGATAGGATAGGAAAGGAAAGGCTACACTATTTCTGTTGGAAGGGACCTGTAGTGACCATCTAGTCCAACTGTCTGACAGGGCTGTGTAACAAAGGGCATGGTCCAAATGCCTCTTGAACACTGACAGGCTTGGGGCATTGATCATCCAGCCTGTTCCAGTGTTTGACCACCCTCTTGGTAAAGAAATGTTTCCTAACAAAATAATGCATGGCAAAACAACAATGGTAAGAGCATACATGAAAAGAATATGATGGATCTTGTAAACATTCAGATAAAGGAGGTTAGGGTTTATGCTGCTTATTTATGAAACCCCGTATTAACAGAGTCACTTTAAAGCAGATCCATTTAAAGAGTCCATTTCAATAAAATTATTTAAAGAAATGTTAACTTGCCTCCTGTAATTTTTTTCCATACAGCTTTCCCCCTGAGTGACCTGCGATATTGGCAGTATAGGTGACTGAGATTTTTATTTGAAGTTCTGGTACACTTGGAAGCAGAGTTGTGAAACTGTTTTTTCAAACCACAGACACCCCGGGAGATGCTCCAAGCTTGAGCATGTGGAAGCTACCATAGATTGGCACCGCTGAAAAACCAAATAATTCTTTGTGATAATAGCTGTGCTTTGCCAATCTAAACAGGATAGGTACACGGTCAAATTTTGTGACTCATATTTTATGAGGTCTTACATTTCCAAGTCTTGTTTTACAAAAAAACCTCCCTGTGCTAGGTTCCTTGGATGTATTTCCACATAATTATTGTAGATTACCTGAGCTGGTGAAGAACTGTGAAAAAGTTCAGATGTTCCTCTGGATCTTTGTCTGCATTAGTCTCAGATTAACACAAATAAATTGGCTAAATCACACCATTGCAGCTGTGGTTGCTTGACTGGAGATACTTTCACAAGTTAGAGTAAGGTAGCATGGAAATAAAGGTCTGTATAACAGCTACATCTTCACATCTATTAAAAAGAAACCGAGGCCAAAATTCTTTTATTTATGTTTAGAGTTGGTTTTTTTGTAAAGGCTGTCAGGATTATATAAGAGAAATCCAAGTGTTTCAGCTTTATAAAGTTTTACTAATGGGTTATGTTTCAGATGTATTTGGGGGCAAAAATCAATAAAACCAGCAAGCTGAACTGTTTCCTCTTCAATATTTGGGCAAGTCTTTCTATATATAGCTGATGAAAAGTGTTTGTGTTTAAATGAACCTTAGAAGGCTTAAAATGAAAAAATTTACAATGAGGATTATTGGGCATTTCCAGCTGCTGTGAAGTTATAAAGGCTTCTGGACTGAAAATTTCATAATCTCATGCTTTCATCATGTACCCTTATTGCAAACTTCTACAGCCTTTGGTGTTTTCAAAATACCAACTCTTAAGAGAAAGGTGCAAGAATACTCTTAGCAACTCTAACTCCCAGGGCGCAGAGTTAATTTGTCCCGGGTGCCTTGCTTTGGCTTCTCCTTGAACCAAGATCAACATCTCAGTTCTTCCTTTGGAAGGACTAAAAGGTTGTTTTTGTGCTGTTGTTTTAATCTCTGGTCACCTCTCTGGACCACGTTATGTGAGTCATGGTCTCTGAAGCAATATAAACTAGTCTGCTGTAAGAGATGGGTATATTTTTCACTAAAATAGGCAGAAAAGTAATTATACACAAAGCAAAATGCTTCATATCCTTCTTTCTTTGGAGACAAATGAGAAGCAAATGTAGTGAATGTTAATCACCTTGCTTGAGTCATGTAAAGATGTTCAAATATCGAGGTCAATGAGAAAGCTAGAAATTAGAAAAAAAAAAAAAATTCCTGAAGGGAAACAAAGCAAGGATTAGCTTCCTGATTAGGTAGTAAATACACCTGGAAATCTTTAATAGCAACCAGAAAGGTTGTAGCTAAAGCAAAATTACTTTTTAATGACCCTGCAGGAGTTTGAAAAGAAGTCCAAAGTCCAAATGCCTTCATGATCTCAACAGTAACAATGGAAGGGTTTGTTCATTAGAAGTCGCCTTGACCAGGCACTGTATTTTCCAGGGCATGGCATTAGTTTGTGTGGCTGCACTTCTCCTGGTAGCAAGAGCTGTGCCAGGAGCACTGCTGGACTGTCAGGTCGCTCTGGCCGTCACTGGAATGCTCCTGGCCTGTGACTTGCGGCTCTAAGAAAGCTCAATGCTAATGGTGCCCAGCAGCCATCTCCTTGGGTTCCCTGGATCAGCTGTGGCTTCCTGAGGGCAGCCAGGTTTAATGGCACAGGCATGAGCTGTCTGTCAGGCTCAGCACTAGCGAGCTGTCCCGGGCGAGTTCCATCTACGCACACAGACACAGCCCCGCGGCTCGCCTGTTGTCTGCGGGGTGTTGTTACCTGCCAGAAGCTCACAGCCCTGCTCTGCCCAGCGCTGTGCCCAGAGCCCCTTGCTGCTGCGCTGGGTCTCCCTCACTCCGTGCACGGCAGCAACCCTTTCAGCCTTCAGTGGAGCAGAGGCCAGGGAAAGCCCCTCATGCAGCCAGCAGCCGAGGGCCAGCTGCACCCTCGACACACAGGTCCCTCCTGCCTCTCTCCCTGGCTGCCAGGCAGCCACGAAAGGGGCCCTGTGGGCTGGGACGAGGCACCGAAGGTTCTGAGCCAGGCTGGCAGAGGGTACAGTGCTGAGGAGGCGACATCACCGCGTGGGTTCCTGGATTCTTACAGAGCAGGAAACAGCTGACAAACAAACCTGCGGCTTTATCCCCACGGCTTGTTCTTGAGTTGAGCTTTCCTGCTCTAGACCAGACTTTGTCACCAATCCCTTCTATGGTCTGAATGAATCACTACTTTTTAGCAAAATTTTCTGAACACAGAACTTAAATTAAGGAATATTTCTGCATTTAGTTCGTTCTTCAACACTACAGATATTGAAGTTCTTTTGCTAGCATAAAGAGCAAGTGACCTGTTGACCTTTCTGTTTGAATATATGCCATATCCTTTATGTTCTCTCGTGTGTGGCTTCAGAAACAGTTAACAGCAGGAAGACTATTTGTATTGCATTAGCCAGAGATAGGAGAAAAACGCATTTATGGATCAGTGTAATCCAGTCATTGGTTTATGGATGCAAAGTCCTTCAGGGACTGTCACAAATTCCCAGCAGTCTGTGAGAGCCAGATTTTGCAATTGCATCTCTGAGCTATCTGCAAGGCATGTAAAATCGTATATATTCAGGCAGCTCCCTGTGACTTTGCATCTGCAAAGGCTTCAGAACTATTCCAGCAAGGATGTGCAGTAAATTAAGCTCACAAAATTTCCCTGTGAAAATATTGCCTCTAAAAAATAAGTATTTCAGGTAAATCTTCCATGGGTGGAAATCTCCTTAGCAGAGGTAGAGCTGAGCAAATGCAGACAGCTGTTAAATACTGAAATTATTACCAGCCCTCAGAAACTTATTTTTCCGACATTTGTATGTTTGTGTCTGTACCCATCATTTTTTCAACGAAGTTTTGTTGATATTCTAGAAAACTGGAGAGAAATATCAGATCTGAATCCGTTTTAAAAACACACACACAGACAAAAAAAAAAAAATAAAAGAAGAAAAAAAAGAAACAGAACAAAACAAAACCCACCACAGCTATCTAACTTTCTTAAATGTTCTACAGTCCAATGTATCATGGCATAAGGATAAGATCTGGTACTTGGCAGAAACAAAGATGCCTTGGATAGGATCTATGTAGGATCTTTGCCAACATGACAGAATATGTTTGGGAAGTGGCAACGGCAACAATAAAGGAAGAGAAATTTTCTGTAAGATCAGCACATCTCTGTTTCTAGTCTGAGAAATTGCCCATTATGCCTAGGAGAGGATAAAATTGTATTGCCATAGTGTGAACATGTGGGAATAAGAGAAATAGATGAATGGGAAACAAACAAATAAACAAACCCACAAACAAACAAACAAGAAACCCAACCCTTGATACAGATAGTGACTAGTAACTCTGCATCATCAGGATGTAACAGACAAGAACCACAGGTATAAAAGAAAAGGTAAGAATTTCAAAATCCTCCGCATTTAGATATGTCCTTGGGGCATATTGGAAATTTGACAGAAGGTGACCATACACTGTTATGATAAAGGCCACAGAAATTTCTCTTTGTAAGTCAAGCTTGCATCAATAAAAGCAAAAATAAGGACTTCCTTGCTGAACGTACATCTGTCCTTCTCTCCCATTGTTTGATGCTGTCTAATAAAGGGAAGAGTCTTTTCTCCTGACAGAAAGCACAAGTGAAATAAATGAGAAACAAGTGATGTGCAGATTGTGCTTCCTTTTAGGATGTCTGCAAAACAACCAGCCTAACTTGCTGGCAGCAACCTTTCAAGGACTGTTTTTTAATGTGGTAATTTGCCTAGAGTCACCCCTGAAGTATTTTTTTAACCATAG
Organism: Cnemophilus loriae; assembly: GCA_013397755.1. Taxonomy (NCBI): domain Eukaryota; kingdom Metazoa; phylum Chordata; class Aves; order Passeriformes; family Corvidae; genus Cnemophilus; species Cnemophilus loriae. Next base: position 193,475 of record VZTF01009121.1, on the reverse strand, counting down.
TCTTCAAGGCTCAGTTAAACTCACTTCTGAAGCCACTGACACTGCACTAGCATTTTTATATCGGTTAGCTAAAACATAGTATGGAGGCCACTTTGTTGTCATTACAGTGATCTGTGTTCTTACATATGTGTTAATGAGATTTATCATATTAGTTACACCTTCTTCTTGACCCTTTGCTTAGAGGATACTTAGTGTTAAGTACTAAGCACTCAGTATTAACATTTATGCTAGCATCAGTAATAGGACTAATACTCAGTAATACTGAATCTCCTCTGTAGCTGAAGTCACAAAGCATTAAGATCCACCAAAAGCTTCCATAAAAAAGTAGAACTCCTACCCTTCCAATTCTGAGCAAACTTTTACTTTATTCTCCTAAATAAGAGTGCCCGTAGATGCATAAGTGTGTTACCTACTGTAGTCTCCAAGTAAGCAACAGACAGGAGCTAGCAGCTGGAATCTCTAGCCGTAATGTGCCACCTCTGCTCTTGGATTAAAGGATCAGGCTTGAGGAAGTTGCTGAGGGCTAACCATTCAGTGTTCCTTCAAAACGGAGATATGGATTTGGGCCCCCTTGGCCTCAGTTACTGCCTTAAAACTGACCTCCATACTCCCTAGGTCAGAATTTGTTCATGTAAGTGTAAATAGTCCGAGCTGAGGACCTACAGAGTGCCAGAGAGCAATAAAAATCCACAAACACAGGTTGTCTACTATTAAGCCTAACCTGAGTTACATCAATTTCTGCAGACTCTGAGGAGGCTGAAGCTTTTAAAGCCTGTGAAAAGTGTGGTTTATATAAGCGTGGCTTATGTAAAGTTCTGGGTGGTGAAAAGAGCAACAAGGTCTTTCTCAGGTCAGTCAGAAAGTGAGAAAAGAGTTAATACTACTTTTTAACAAGTTTCCAATGAGCCTTAACGGTGGCTTATACGAAAGAAAACATTTAGAAATTATTGCACTGCTAAAATAGAGCTATCTCTGATAGCAGTGCCGACACAGTAATAAAGTAGGTATTTAATGTAAATTACAGTTAACCTTTACCTGAAATCTTCAAATCAAGAGCACAGTATTAATCAAGACAGAACTTTTTAAAGTGCTATCTATTCAAGCAGTTGGTTGTATTTTGTTCTATCAAGAGCTGTCAACACTACAACAATATTAATACTTCCAACAAAACTAACAAGAGACCTTCTGAACTTGATGCCTTTTGTATTTTAAGTGGTTACAGAAGTAAGCCTTCTTCCCCCAGTATGTTGTAACAAGAATGGTAGAAAATCACTTCTGAAGGAAAGAAATAAGCTGTTTGCTTCTGCTCTCTTCCTAGATGCAATTTCTTTTCCATGTGCACTTTTTTTCTTCTCATCCAAAAATTCACTATCTTTCATCTTGGTATTTCATTCTTCATTCCTTACTATATAAAATGAATTTTTGTCTCTCGCCTCCAATCTGTTCAATGGAAAAATCAAACTGTAAAACAGAAAACCAGCAAAGAACTTGATACAGAGCCTAATTCCACCAAAATCAGCAAGAACAAGAACGTCAGCAGCAAGATACATCCCATGATCCACACCTACTCCAAATCAACAGCAGACAGACCACTGTGGCTACTGTGACATTCTCTATGAGCTTGCTGGTTATCAGAATGCATTTAGTGAAAATGAACCTATTAAATAATATTTCAGGGCATTTGCGCTGTAACACCCATCAGTCTCAATGAGTCTTGGCACTTGAGTTTAATTGATAGGCCACATTCCTGCTGCTCTTTCTGCTCAGTGTCAGAGTCCTTCACTTCAGACTTCAAATATAACAGATCTGGGGGAAAATTAATCTTTTATTTCAATGGTGCATTTAATAACATAATGAAGACAGAAAATCCCAAATTCTCTTCTTTGGCCATCTGCAGCTCAATCTCTCCCTCTTAAATTCTGCTCTACCTGTCTTCAAAGTTAAATTTCTTTCATCCCTTCCATTATTTAGCATCTTCCCTTCCAATCCTATTCCCACTCCACTCCCCCAAGGAAAAAAATGACATTAAGGGTCAGTTCAGTACAGTAGTATATCTTCCATTTTGAACACTTCTCTGTTTCACTTTGTGGCCCGTGGCTGTGGAAAGTGGCACAGTTTCATGTTCCTAATAGAATAAAAATTATGATGTGCTGCTTTTTGCTACCATTTCTTCATCCCCTAAACCAGAAAAACAATAGACCTTTGCCTCAGAGAAATTATCGTGGAGATTAATTTGGTGACATGTAACAAGATGAGCATTTTTCTCTTTTTTAACCTCACGAACCTTCTCTATTTCAAATCGAAATTTTAAACTGATCTTTCTGTAGCATTTACACTGACAAGCAAGTGGGCTTTTAATAATTTACCCATGTTGCTGCAAAGAGGCGGGGAAGGACTGCAAGTTTAAAACACGAAGGAGAAAAGTTAATTTAAAGTGATGTTTGGTAAAAAGTCCCCTTTGAGATCCTGTTGTGTAATTGAACAGATTAAGAGAACTGACAGTAACTTCACGGTATGCCTAAGTGGAGGTCTCTACGGGTCAAATCTCGGATCTTGTGCCGACACGTTAAACAAGTTTGTCAATTTTCCATCAGATTGATTTTTCTCACAGGTCTGGAAGCCTCGTCTCATTTCATCTTATTTCCACAGGGGTTCTTAACATTGCAAACTGCCATTTACTTTTGTCTCAAAGTGTGAGGAATGATTTTTATCTCCGAGTGGCAATCACGGCAGGCAGCTCCAGCACTGCTTATAATGTTGCACATTGTCCTCCCTCACCAACTGGGGTTTCTTTTGTGTTTTTCCCCTCTTTGGGAATGATGTGGATTTTTAGAATACATTCAAAATAATTATTAACAGAATGTACTTAGGGCAGATGTCTGTAGTCTCTGAAGTGAACAAAAAAAGCAACAGAAACCGTGGGGTTTTTTCTTTGCAGTTTTCAGCATAATGAGAGGTCAGCTTGAGAAAATATGATGTCTCTGGGAAGGTCACAGGGAAGAGTATTAACCTCTCTTTACATTTCCATGTCTATTATCCCCTCCTGTTAATGTCAAGGGAAGTTATGTGCACAAAATAGAGAGCATGCTTCTGAATAGGTGAATGCTGCTGAAGATTATAATGATATATATTTGAATTAATTGCACTAATGACAAAAATCTACTCTCACTCCACACCAAGTTAAATAAGTGCAAAATTTGTCTGAAAGCCTGTGGGACCTGATGGTATTCTCAGATGGGTTGTACAAACATGCAGTCCCCTTGACACAAATTAAGCTACTAGGAACTTAACCACTTGGCTGACCTGATGACCTCTTGATGAAAGAAGACTGCCATTTAGATTGGTGGTATGAGGGTGAAATCACAGAACGCCCCAAACCCCGTGTTTTGTCCTGCCTCCACCTCTGGTAGCCCTTTCCACTTGTGAAAACTGGCTGTAGTCAATCATTAAAACCATAATTACTCTGATACTTGTTGTAAGAGTTTCTCACAAACATCAGCATCTCAGACAGATAGAAAGCAATGAGCCCAGTTCTGAATTTCCTTGGTGCTAGCTACATCGTCTTGCCAAAAACATGGAAAGATTCATCATCCCTTCTTTTGGAGTCTTGTACTACGTCCAAATTTTAATAGAGATGCAAATAAGTTCCATTTATTTTTCTCCAAAATGTGATGTACTCGACCTAATTAAGTGATCAAAGACAATGTGGAAGTCACCAAATCATTTGGTAATAAGCAATTCATCACTGCTGTAAAATATTTGCCACAATTTTGAAATAGATGTAAAAACTATGAAGAGAAAGAAAACCCCTAAACAACAAAACAGACCTTGTAGTGATGATTTTTGCTGCTAGTATGACTGGAAGTGAAGGAATTGGAGCTGCTCAACTGGTGGTCCATGGGGCACTTCCAGCCCAGGAGGAACCACTGGGTGCCAGCCCAGCCCCAGCCCCTGATGGAGCACTGCCTGCAGCTGCACCGGCTGCTCACGGTGCGAGGAAAGAGGTGGGTAACCCAGGACAGCCCCTGGGAGCCTCATCAGGCTGATTCTTGACCTCAGACTGTGGAAGGGGTGGTGCAGACCTGACCACCACCTGTGAGGAGCAGGGGGAGGGGGAGGAAGGGGAGATGCCCTCGGGGTCGTGGGGGCTGGAGGTAGGGAGGCCAGGCCAGAGGCTCAGGAGCTGGGGTCACGTTGAGGAAGTGAGGGGCTGGGAAAGAGCAGGGTATTGAGTGTTTCTGCCCTTCCTTTTGCCTTCCCTCCTTCCTCGTTGAACTTTTTGTGGATAGTAATGATCCAAGGGCACTTTTACTGGGAGAGACAGCAATCTGCACAGCCGCAGATGTCCTCAAGGCATTGACTTGCCGGAGAGAAGTGTGTTCAATGAATTAAGCTTAAACCCTGCACTGCATATCACACATTAGAGAAAGAAAGGTATATGTAATACAGATTTTTATTGTTATTTCCGTAGTTCCATTTTGTATTCCTCAGTTACAGCTGATAGGTAACCCCCCAAAAAGGAGCTGAGCAAAATTCCTTCATTTCCATATTGTATCTGAGTTACTCAGATACATAGTGACCATAGTCAATAAGGGATGACTTTGTTGTGCCAATAGTTGTGTCCATGACAGCTCAGTTTGGTTTGCACAGGTTGGCTCAGCCTATCTAATTTTTTGGCACATTCTCTGGAGAGTCTCCTGGGCAAGTGCTTCCTTTTTGCCTTGTTGCAGCTTAACATGAAAACACAGAACAGCAGATTATGTTAGTAGAAGGGTGTGTAAACAAGTATTTACAGGCTTTTGATCATGGTGTAGATGCCCCAAACAACACGGCCTGAAATGGTAATCTGTCACAGAGGTGGTTTAGTGAGGTGAAGTGAGATAGGTAAATGAGATTTAAAATATAAAGCCAGGTTTTTTCAGCTGTTATCAGTTTCTGTGTAAACACTTCCCGAAAGCTGAGACTTCACCATGTGAACGAGGCACCGCTTCTACTGCATCCAGGCTGGCAGAAGGATGTGGCTCAGCACAGCAGCCCCAGCTCTGCCAGTCCTCCTGGGAGTTTGGGTTCCCCAACCCACCTTCCTTCTCCAGCCTACCTGGAAAAAAAACCCTTCCCGTGTGACCAGTGAAGACTCTCTGATCAGGCCCTGGTCTGGATTGTAAGAAGTAGAGAATTTTTTTTTGTGTACTCCATGTATATCCCTGAAAGAGAAAATCAGAGTCTTCTGGCTATTTAGGCATCTCAAACCTGGCCAAGTGTTTAAAAATCTTACAAGTTCACTGCAAAGTTAGCTTAATAGACACTTCTCACAATTAAATATTTTAGACATCTTACATTTTTCCCATAATTCCAACAATAATTAGATCACAATATGGATTAATTTCTTGTCACATCCAATTTTTTTGTTGCAAGATGTTTTGAAGGAGTGAAACACAAAAACAAGTTGCTGACATTTGTAAACTCTCCCTTTTGTTGTATACACAAACATGAAATAGCTGACATTTGGCTCCTTCATCCTTTCTTCCCTGCTTGTTCAGTGCAAATATTATCCAGACAGACGTGTTAAACAAATATCATAGTATCTACAAACAAGGATATATAAATCTCATTGTCCTGGTCAGCAGCTCAGGACTAAACTATCCTCCTAAGCCATTCTGATCTGCAAGTGACCTTGAGCTAATTGCTTTCCTACAGTGTTGCGTGAAGGTCTCTATTCTTTCTAATCTCACAAACTTTGTTTATTTATAGGTAGCAATACTGTATCAATACCGTAAAGGTAACCTTTAAATTGTATTTTTATCTTTTTATGGGGTGGAATTGCAGGATTACTTATAAGCAAATTTGTGGTTATTTTCTGGTTACTGTAATTGTATGAATGTAAACAAAAGATAATGAGTTTTTTCATCTGGCTTTTTGGGATGGAATGGGGTGCTGAAACTGACAGTTTTTTGGTCAATGACAGAACTACAACCTCTTTGAAAATGACCAAGAGCTACGCCTGCTACAACTCCATATGTCCTAATACAAACGTACTCAGCCGTGCATTTCTTCAGAATTTGTGTCTTAGTGCTGTCATCTTTTGAATAATATTGCAAGAGATTTGGCTAGTACTTAGAGTATGTCTGTCCTCTGCATTCATTGCTGAATACCAACTGTTCCAGTCTCTTAAGACCCCTTTAAATGACAATACCGCTGTATTTTTTGCTTTACTATTTTTGTTGGCGTGTGAAAATGTGGGTAACCAGAAAGGCTTATGGTTAGCTTTAATGAGAAGGTACCTGAAGTTGTATAGTGGCTTCTGTGTTGACTTCTCTAAGCACCGTCAATGCTCAGCATATCCCAGGATCAAACCCCTGATGCGAATGGAGTGAATTGATTCACTGTTTCCTGCTTTCTTATTGAATGCTTTTATATTCTTTCATAAACTAGTAAAACTCCAGTCATATAAAATTAAGAGGTCATGGTGAAATGACAGAAGTAGCTAATTAGAAGAGCCACTGCATACTTTAAGGCCCTGATTCAGGGACATCTATCAATACTGTGGATACTGCTTAATCATGAAATCAATACTTCAAATTAAGGACACGTGCTTACCACTTGGCCAGGAGCTGATTTGCAATAGCATTTCCATAGTGTTTAAGAACAAAGTATTAGCTTACTTTGAAACATTTTCTGATCATTTCAGTGTTCAAACCTCTTCAGAGTTGCTTTCCCCTAATGAACCTCAGAAAAATCTGAAGAAATTTCTACCAGTTGTAACTTTGGAATGTGTGGATAGGGGAAACATTTGGCAAAACATTTAGCTGTGATCAAGTTTGCAAACCTTGGCTTCCAGACTCATCCTCTGTAAGCAGGCACTGGTAACAACGGGGAGCAGAGACAACAAAGCAGCCTGAAATGTTTCGAGCCTTTGCTGAAATCTCAAGTGCAAAAACTGACAGGCTAAAACAGCTAAAAATATCCCCCCTGACCCCAAGCCTATGAGAACAAAAAGAGTTTTGGATGCTGAGACTGACCTTTAGAGATCCCAAGCGGGTCCATGTTGCACTGAGGCTTTCTTCTTACCTTGCCAGACTTTGGCAGCCTCCAATACCACACCTGCTGTTTATCCTGCAAGCTGGTGACCAAGCTGTTTGTGACAACCCACTGCATTTGCTCCATCCTGGTCTGCCCTCACGGTGATCAGGAATCCAAGGCACAAAAGTTTCACTGTACAAAGGGTAGGCAGACTGGAAACAAAAAATATAAAATAATTGTGTACACTTTTTCTAATTCTGAGCTTTGATATTGATGTGACAAAAATTCAACATATGATAAAATTTGATTAAAGTGAATATTTGTAAAGGTATAAGGTGATAAAATTGCACACTAGAGACAAGATGAATGACTGATGTCTGAAATATTGACCTACAACAGGTGAGGATAACAGCAGTGGTAAAGAAATATTTAGACTACAGATGATGATGCTAGGAGAAAAACACAGTTCATGAATCTTATGGGTAAAGCTGCCTCCTCTTAATAAATTAATCTTTCCTCAGATGCAGTTGTGCACAGAAACTCTGACACATTCCAGTTTAGGTGATAGGTTTCATGGATGTCTGCAGGGCAGTTACTCTTTCCAAGCAGGACCGTTCATTTCAAAGTGACCACTGCAGAGCTCACTTACCACCCACACCGTGCTTGCAGGATGCATGCCAGCATGCTTGCTCTCTGCAGCCCGACACTGGATCTCCACCTTCTGAAAGCCAGGCTGTTTCTTCACATTTGCTCCAAAAATAGCAAGTGATTCATTCTGGCGTGCTAGCAATGGCACCAGCCTGAGGACACCTGGAGCAGCATCTTCTGGAGATAAATGCACAATATGTATTAAACCCGAGTCATGATCTCACACCTCAGGTACTATTAATGAAGAAAAAAATTAGGTTAAAGCCCATCCAGAAATAGCAGTCTGTGAAAATCAGTCTCTTGCTCATTTCTACGGGCACAGAGCTGTGATGAAGCCTTTAGCATGGCCTGTGAAGATGTCATCTTATTGGCAGCCTTCCCCAGCCACTTGTGGCTTCACCATTTGGAAGCAAGCCGTGAAGACCCCGTGGGGAGATGCTGTGTCTGCTCGGTTATTATTAGTTGCCTGGTACTGCTAGCATTGTATTCCTGGTGTCTTTCCTCATGTTGCTGCACATGGTGGCATGCTGGAATTTCAGCAGTGCACAGAGAGAGGACTCAGTGTGTGTAGTGACAGGGCAGGAGCTCTGGAACCTCACGCTGGGGTCAGGGGCCCGTGGGGCTCTGATGCACCGACCTCACCTGGCTACTGAGTGCCCACTCTTCGTCCCCAAGAGGATGGGGGCACCTGGTTAAGAAGGAAAAGCATTATGGATGGAGACAAAGACAGGGGGAACAGTCACCAGTCGCTGTCAGAAATAAACCAGGTTCCACCTGCGGAAAATGAGTTTAATTTCTTACCTATTCAAGTAAGTTTGGAAAGTAAGTAATAAAGACAAAAACCGAAGCACCTTTCTCACATCACCCATTCACTCAGGCTCAACATGTCTCCGTTTCCAGATTCCTTCACCTCTTCCCTGCAGCCTGGGCAAGGGGATGGGTAATGGGTGTTGTGGTCAGGTGTGACAGTTCCTCTCCTTCCTCCTCAGGTAACTTTGAAGCTTCTCCCTCACGCAAGACTGGCGCAGGATGAGTTTTCCAGCAGCCCAGCCGAGCACATAAGGAGGAGGCTGGGTAATGGCCCTGCCGGGGGAAGCAGCGCGTGCCTTGCAGACAAAGACTTAATAAGTGCCACTCCCAAGGCCCAACGGGAGCCTAAAAATGGATGTGTGCACATTTCCTTCCCTTCTGGATTCTGCAGGGCTGTTTGCAAGCAGTTTGGAGAAGTTAGTTTTCCCAGTGGGGAACAGACCTCTGGTTAGCAATCAATAAAGCAATCCTTTAATATTCTTCTGACTGGGCAAAAAAAAGGTGTGTACTATAAACTTGTATTGAAAGGAAGCTTCATCCCCCTCCTCTGAGGAAGGGCCTGCAATAGAGAAAGATGGATAAACAAATAATCCTCTGGTTTTAATGAACACATCCATTATATCAGCAATAGTTATGGCAACAGGAATTATGTACTTTGAGGCAGCATCTCTTGTGCCTTGTAAACACCTCAGCCTTCTGGCAGGGCCCCCACTGGGGCTATTTACAGCTTCAATATTACAAGGTAGCTAGTCTCTAATTATACACAACTGGATTGGTTTCCTCCACTCAGGTCCTTGGTTAACCCTTAATAATAATTAATTTTTTACTGTTACACTGTACATCAACTTAAAACTTTCAAGATGCTAAGGTGTCCCAGTAGAGTAGAAAACCTATTAAGATATCAAGACATGCATGCTTTGCAACTTCTGTTTTCATTAGTGGCAAAAACCCCACAGAAAGAAAAAATAAAATAAAAAGGGAGCAGCACAAAGTCACTGAAACTGGGACTCAGAGCTTTTATACAATAACACTTGCATTGCAAGAGGTCTGTCGTCCTCATTTACTTTCTTTTTCATTTTTTTTACAAGGAATTAGCCTGTACTCAGGACTTGGTTCCAACACACGAGTGTGTTAATCAGAGCTACATTAGGCAGCCAGTATGTGACACACAAACCCTGCTCAGTTGATTGAGTTTTCCTCAGTGCTAAGCTTGGAGAGATTTTATTTGTCTTGTAAGTGGGGGCTGCAGTCTTTACGTAGGCATTTATTTAAGTCTCCCTGTAAACAGCAATGGCCTGCTTAGAGCAGATGAGGTGAAAGAAAGGGAATATCTGCTGCCAGCACAGCACAGTGCTTCACAATGATGCCGTTTGAACCAAATGATCAAAATTACTCTAGGACCTTCTGCCTAACCTGCACCCACAGAAAAAATAAAGGAAAAGGTGAAAGAGTGGGAAACAAAATGGAAAAAAAAACGCCTCTGTAATCTTTTTCTCCCAGAATTCCTCCCCTTTCCTCCCATAGCATCTGATTAAAGCCATAGGCTGGGCTCTGCTTTCTTTGTCACAGGTTGCAATCAAGCAAATCAGGGAATATGCATTTCTCTCAGTCCAGGAAACATTCAGGGATACAGAAGAACAGCTGGTGAGAAGTGAATGTGGAGCCGTTTGACAGGAAGGAAGATCTACCCCTGAGAGCAATTCCAGAGGAAATAAACATCAAAATGAATGACTTACAAGGCACTGTAACCTCATTTGTTGGCAAATTGAATACTCTTACCACACATAAATATTCTTGAGCAGAGATCTGATCTTGTGGGCTCCCAGCTATTAAAACAGCACAGTTTTAACAGCGTGCAAGGAGAGGTTGAACAAACATCTTAGCTGTAAAACTCATTAATGAGCCATCATAAAACAGTAAATTTGATAGCATAAATGCTAGGAAATCAAATTGGGTTTCACTGTATTCACATATGGATGAACAGAGGAAACATCAGGGAGAAGAGCACCTCAGATGGGGTGAAGTGACTCTGCTGGGTGAGCTGTGAAAGGACAGGATGCTCCTGCCTTACAGAACCCATCACAGGTGCTCTGCAGCAGGAGATGGGTGCATTCCTCAAAGCTGAAAGGTTTGTAAGCAACACACAGGCAACTGGGGGTGATCTCTTCTGCGGCTGAGCAAGCTGAGAGTGCAACAGAGGGATAGTGACCTCCACATCCAAAGCTGGAAGTGGGTAAAAGCAGATGGAGTGGGAGATTCATAGCACTACACCCAGAGTGGGACTGTGGTAGATACTGGAATGAGAGACTGCTAAAACAGGAGGCCTCTCAGTTTCTCCTCTGTGCGTCTTCAGGCTAAAGCTGACTTAATGTGTTTTCCTGTATCACCTAAAGGGGAAGGAATTAAGGGGGAAACAGCCTATTTAGGGTATCTCCAGGAAGACAAACACAGATTAAGAGTACAGCTTTACTAGCTCTGGGAGCCATTTCTAGAACTCTGTTTTAGCCAGGAAAATTATTACGTTATTAAATAAGCCTTAGGGTACTCATTCAAATTTGCTTTTCCTTCTTTACTTTTAAGGCTTCGACAACTGTAGCAAGTGCATGTAGCAGTGTGTGTCAGTCCTGACAATGCAATTTACATGATGCTTTTCTTGCATCCTCTCTCTTTAAACCCAGGAGAGATGGCTGTGATTTCTTTATTGGTAAGGTTTCCTGCATTTATCAAAATGACTAAAACAAGGGGCTTTTTTTCTTGTGGACGTGAGAACACGGGAGGTTTATCGTGACATTTTCAAAAGGGATACTTTTTAGAGACAATAGACTTTTCCATACACAGTTTCTATACTTCTGAGCCTGGATCATACAACATTAATTGTATAGTTGCTCCTTTGCCCATGCAAATGTCGCCACTGGATGTCTGCGCTTGTGGATGAATGCGAATGTCTGCAAAATTAACACCATTACAAATTCAGTCTGATGTACCTGAAAATACACAAGAAAGAACTGCTTTTATAACAGCTCTTTTCTACCAACATATTCAGTTTTTATTTCTTTCATTTTTTACAGGGAGATATTGTAAGGTTTACGAGCCTTTCTGAATTTGCTAATGGACTTATGTACTAAAGCAGGACCTTGAAATATGCGTGTTCTTTTCTCTGAACTAATATTCTTTGCAATTTTCTTCTTTGAGAAACTGCATATTGTTTAAATTTATTTAGCTAACTTCCAAAATAATTTTGTTTTGGTCTTAATTTTTCATTTGTATAATGTGGGTCAGAGGCAACGAGAAATAATTTGGCTGTCCCTAAATATTACCTCACAAAATTTTGCACCGACATACTGAGCAAAAGGCAGGGTAGAGGGAGGACTGTGACAGAAATAGCAAAAAAGCAGCTCCAGAATGTCTGGCAGGGATACAGTGTGCAGCATTATAATGCCATCATACCCTCTCAGCATGCTGCTTTATATAAGTTGAAGATGGTTTTTCACCTTGTCAATTGCAGCTTACAAAGGGAAAAGAATATATGGTAGAGTTCTCCTAGCTAACGCTTAAATTCAAACTTTTTCTATGAAACTCAGTTTTTGGGATTTCTTTTTTTTTGGTAGAATAGCTTCAGATGTTGGGTTTTGGTTTGCTTTTTTTTCTCCTTCTTCTGCTTTTTCATTTTTTTGCTTAGGTCTAGGCAGGCTAGTTTTTAATATTTCTGTTTTTACTTTCCTCCACCTTTCCATATTCCATACATTTTCGTGCTTAGTAAAAGTTACAGAGTGACAAAAGAATGGAGATGATGCTGAATTTTTGCTCTGCAACTTGAAAACACTGCAGAATATTTGAAAACTGGGTAAGCAGAAAAGAATGAGAAGATGAAAACAAAAATTAAAAAACCTTTTATTTTATTTTATTATTTTATTTTAGTCAGAGCAACAGAGGGAAAAATATACAATTAAAATAAATGTTTAAATTTTTTTAAAATAATACAAAAATAATGTTTCTGTTTCCAAATTTTTCCAATGTTCCTAGGTAAAAACAGTTATGACATTTATAAACCAAAGTAAATCCATCTCTTTAAAATAAAGTTCTAGTGGGAAGGGAACATTTAGTCAAGAAACCTTGATCCTTCCTACTAAACCCTCTTATTCTAGACACTAATACCTAGATTTTCAATCATGCTTCTATTTCTGTGGTCCCACTGTAGTGGCTGACCAGAAGCTCAGTGGTCAGTTTAAAACACAACCTGTTTAGTATGTACTGGTATGATGATTGGTAGTCCATCACTCATATTATAGGAGAATAAAATGTATTACCTCCAGGCAGAAATCAAAAAAAAACTTACTCTATAGTCTAATAAAGTGCCAAATCATAAGTCCTTGAATTTTTTCATTGATTTAAAAATTTATTTAGACAAAAATTTCTATAGGCAGTCACACAGTAGTTAAATGAGAGGGTTATCAATTAAGAAATTGCACTGCAGTTTAAGACACAAGCTCAAGATTCAGACAGTCTAAAGTGTGTGTGTCCCTGAGTTTTGTAGAGGGTTCATCACTGCAATTTGTGAGCTCTGCTGGGTAATCTCTGTGTGGGGAATGTCTGGTCAAAGCAAAACTCAGCTCGAAACTCACTAGGCTTGTGTTCAGGAATGTTTGGTACAATAAAGGTTAAATAAGTCAGCGTTCATCGGGAGGCTGTTCCAAGCACAGTACGCTCATCCATGCAGGTGGCACAGGTATGGCATTGCTCTGCTGTCAGCCCAGGTTAGTGCCCAGTTTGGCAGCCCTGCTTCTCATAAACCATGAATGAAATTCTGGCCCCACAGAGGCAGTGGTAAAACTCCCACCAGGGTGAGTAAGAAGGGGATTTTGTTACACTTTCCACAACGAAACACCGAAGTTTGTGCTCTTATTGTACTGCCTGAAGCTGGATGTGAGATATTGTCATTATGTCCTTGGCTTGGGTTTCATCTATTTTGCTACTATAATCCATTTGTTTGTAAAATAGGTGTAAAATTTACTATTTCACAAGGAACCTCACTGCTTTAAATTTATACTTTGTGATGAAAATGGCTCTGTGAATGCAAAGGAGTAAAAATCATGTGAAAATTTCAGATTCTACCCTCAGTGTTCATGTTTATGTAGCAGCAGATTGAAAACATTACAAGATGAACTCCAAATACAGACCTCCAGAAGTCAGTTAAAATCCCCAGCCAATGCACTCCCTAGCAATATTCCTCTTTTTCTCTGCTGGGTGCTATCAAATGATGTGATAATAAAAGTGACACTAGAAAGTCGCTTTTTTTACTAGAAAATAAAATAAATAATAATCATGAAAAAGAAATTTTAAAAACCCACCCACCACAACAACAACAAAAAAATAAATGGAAACAAAAAAACCCTGGAGCTCTTTATTGCCATATGAAAAAATATCCCCCAGTGTTCCAAATAAATTCTCATCTCCTTGAAGTGATCTTTCCATGAGATGTATTAATATATTTTAAAAAACAAGCGCTCTGCCACGCTGCAAGTTCCTTGTTGACTTATTTGGTGCCCCCTGAGAGAATATCAGGAGAGCTTTATTTGGAAGGACACTGGGGGAGAGCAGATTAAACAGGCTTCTGACTGCATTCAATTTTCTCTAGTTTGGGGAGATTTTGCACCTTTCTTGAAGATTGTATCAGCTGGGATTAGCACATTCCATTTCCTGCACTCCTCATAAAGCTGAGAACTAAAGAAAATTAAAATAAAGGTCAGTGAACTTGGCTGCGCTTTTCTCTTGCTAAGAATTTGTCCATATGTTTGCTTCCTTTTGCTTTGATCACATTTTGTTTTGGCAGGCTCTATGTATGCGTGCATATGTAGGGCTTTCATGGTTTTCCATTCCACTATGCAACTGCTGTGCGAATTCGTCAGAATTCAGCCCACTTCCGTTCACTTTATGGAAGCAATTTGTGTGTAACTTTGCTTTCAGTCTTTCATCAAGTTTGCTCTTACTCAGTGACGGAGGGTAGCCCAAGGTACCCCTTTTTCTGGCTTTGGGTTGGCAGCGCTCCACTCTCCCTCAGCCCCACAGGATCCCGCACGTCCTCTCTGCCTGGCCTGCACGGAGACTCCCTGTCCTGCCCGTCCTGCTGTGCAAATCATTTACAGCCTCTCCAGGAGCCTCCTTTCTGCCACCCCGCAGCGTCACCAATGGGATTTTGGGAACACTTGCCCCTTTTGTTCCGGACCAGGGGCACTAAACCTGTGTCACAGCCCATCAGTCAGTTGCTTGGTAGTTAATTTGGGTCATTTGAACAGGCTGGACTTAAATCGGTAACCCAGTTGTCACTACCAACATCCTGAGCCAACTGCTAATCTTTGCCTATTTATACACCTGTTTTTTCTTATCATAGTTCTGAAAAAATACACAAAGGACTTTTATTTTTTGTAAATATACACCAACAACCGCCCCTTGGAACAGGTCTGAGATCAGGCCTGACAGCTTTAACCTGTACTTGCTGGCTTACCTACAGGCTGTGCAGACTATGTGGCAAATTCGGGGACGATTTCTGCTGTCAAGGTCTCGCAGTTAAAAAGCCCCCGAGCGCCATGCAGAGGAGGCAGGTCGTCGGCAGTGCCCACACGAGTCACGGGGAGCGGGTGGACACGAGGGGTGCCTTCACAGCCTTCCCTGGCCTCAGACCAGGCTTCCTGCGCTTGCCCGCAGCGCACCGCCCTTGCCATTTCGTTGAGTGTTCAGAGGATCTTTGCCAGTTCCCCATTAGTCTGCCGTAATGAGATTCAGCTTCTGTTTGATTTCCATGATGAGTCTGAGCAGCAGAGCCCGGGAGAAGTCAAATAAGGGCAGGCACTTTATGAAGTGTGGCTAAGCTTGACTAAACCTACAAGGGACAGCAAAGGGTAAAACAGCTTACGCTGGCCAGGCCTTAGTGCTTTTCTTCCTCCTGCCTCTAATTCCATATTCTAAGCATCTTGGGTCTACAAAGAGCTTTACCGCATGTGTCATTAGAGCTTCTTTTAATTTCCTTTTTCCTTTCTTACTAATATATTTCAACTTAATTTCGACTTAAATCTCACTAACTCTGAGGCTGCCAGTCCTCCTCTGTGTAGGGAGACTTGCTCACAAAGCTCACCCTCCAGTTTCACCTTTCCATTTCACCATCCCAGTTCACAGAAAGTCCAGGTGAGTGAAAAGTTATGTGAATGCTGTCCTCTGGGCTGTACCACAGTATGTGTAAATCATAACATGGTAAATCTTTGGGAAATACAAGGCATCAGACTCCCATGGCTTGAGTTCTTGCTTCTTGCTTTATAGTGCAGTTCAAGTGAGCAAACTAATGCATGAATTTGCCATCTGTAATTCCTGCTTAGCTAAGAGATTAAAAGGGAAGATTAGGATCAGAGTGAGGGAGATTTGTAGGTATTATGGGCAGAGAAAATGTTAAATATTTGAGTAAGTAAAATACGTAAATGGATGTATTTAGAGTTTAGGACTTTCCTTAATTTGACATATGTCAGGAATACATTCCTGTCGAAGTTCCTGTCACAAGTTCAGGGGTCCAATGACAACTGCTGGAAACATACTTCAGTACTGCAGAGATTAGGAGCAGTTTGCAGACATTTTGTACTCAAGGTCTACTTAGCCGCTTCCATTCGTGGAAAACCTGGCACCAGGCTGAGCACCATCTGCAAAGCTCTGCATGACAGAGATCTCATGAGGCACTTGGGAAGATGTCTATTTCTCATCACATGTGTAATTTTTACTAGAAAACAGACTGTGGAGAAACCTGCAAATCATCAAAACATATGCTATCGGAGGAAGGCAGGAATAAACACTGCCCACAATGGCTAGCCACTCTCCAACTGGGGTATGGGAAGATGTGAACCACAGGTGGGCTGCTACAAAAAGAGATACCTGAAGCACTGAATGCCACAAACATTAAAAATAAAGCATGCATAAAATGGAAATGGATTGTTACCAACCCACTATGCTGGGGCAGGACTGGTGGCGTCAGTGTATCAGGGATCGAGAACAGGCAACAATTACAAGGCATTTTTCTTGCTCTTTGTGGCACTGTGAGACACTTCAAAGGGCATGACAAAGCTAAGGCAATTAACAAATGAAATTACATGATGGAAGGTGTATACTGAGAGGAATTTTTGAAGCACTTGTGCTAATTGTTATATTTTACAATAGTAATGCACCATATCAGTCACATTAGCTCATCAAAAACCTCATTTTGATTATACAGCTGTGGAGAAAAAGTTAGACTTAGAATGCATAAAAAATGGAATAGAAACTAATATTTAAAACTTCATCATGTCATTATATACAGGGACTCTGAAGCACGTTCACTTGGTATTCTGTTCTGCTCATTTTCCCATGTCAGTTATACTGCAGAAATTAATAAAGATTCAGAGTCTGGATATGAACTAATATGTAACTGTCCTGACACTTCTGAGTTCAAAGGACAGGCTCTCCTTTCGACTTCTTGGTGAACTGATGAATGTAACTATTAATGAAAAGAAAATGAAGCTGAGCGACAAAAGGGTAATGCCATCTCTCTCTTCCTGATCTATTGAAGAAATTATGTCTTCAATTAGGTAAATTAAACTACGGCCACTTCTTTTCCTAGGTCAATGAACACTCACGTTACCTTCTTCTCCCCAGTCTTCAAAGTTAAGAAGAAACACAGCACTGGAAAAATCATATTTCATATGCTCCTACAAAAGAGTCCCACTGTAAAAAAACTGTGTCAGAAGGCCACTGTTTTCCCTGTGGGCTTATGTGAAGACCTGCAGCATATTCTTGGAATGGGTGGCAGGCAGATCCTGAGTAACTGGAAACTGTGATGTAGATGATGGTGGTGGTGCTGCGCCACAGCCACGGTGTGCTAAGCTTGTGCCCTTTAGTTGCCACAGCTCTTGAAGGATTCAGCAAGACAGTCATATATATCAGGAGCTTAGTGCAGCCAAGTGACAAATAGGGATAATTGGGTGCAGATCAAATGGGCTTTCGTGCCGTCCATTCACAGGCATGGGCAGACAATGGCTTTCTAAGTAAGGAGATGGCAAGGCATGTGTGAAAAATGATCCCTTTGGCAATAATTCTGCTGGTGACAGATAATCAGAAATTTAAATGTTATTCTCATCTTTGGAGAGCTCCTAAAATAATGGAGGATGCATGAAACCATTTGTATTTGAAGAGAGAAGCTAAATAATTTAATATTACAGAGCAGGATGCACAGCACTGGACAGAAAAATGATGAAATCCCAGTGCAGTCTATCTTGTGCAGTTGCCACACTAATTACAGATCAATTACTTCTCAGTTGTTTGCAACCTTATCAAAGAATAGTAAATTTACTGAAAGCAAAATATGATAAGATGTCTTTTCATTATTATGGTAGATTTGTTGAAACAGCTCTGACACTGAGATTAATAAAAGCTTTCCCAGAGGTAATATGAGCTGTATATATATAGTCTGAATTTTAAAAGCTGAAAACTTGATCCTAGGCAGTATCATAAAAATTTTTGCTTCTATTAATTGTTATCATGAAAACGTCCTTAGTATAGAGGAAGTGGAGGAAAGAACAAAATGAGTCTGTTGATAAACTGAAAGCTTGTTATTAAAATATAAGTGTACCTTTTGCCTTCCACAGATCAGATAATGAATGAGAGTGAAGTACAAAAACTGAGAAAATCTGCAATTCATGTTTTGAGTAGGGTGACAACACAGAGAAGTGCAGAGGAAAAATGGATGAGTTTTATAGAATATTAGCATGGAGAGAAGAAAGCAGTGAACCTACAAAGTATTAAAAAGAATCAAATACAATTCTGTAGATTTAGAAGAGCCACTACCCAGAAAAATATATTGATTTTCCCCACAATATTTCCCGTGTCTTGACTTCTTCAATAGAATTTCCATTGACTTGCCATGTAAATCCTGAGAGCTCTCTCTGCATGAGTTGCATATCAGCAACATTAACTTAGACTTCCTACATTTGTTCTGAAGGTAAGTGTATACATTTTTATTGATCCCAACTTTTGAAATTCTGGAGAATTATTTTGATTGCAGTGTTATTGTCTTTCAGGTCTTTTACAGCATTCTGGATAGGGCTTGGTTTAGGATCTGGTTTTGGTTTGTTTCTTGTTTGTTTATTTGATTTTTTTGGTTGGGTTTGGGGTCTTTTTTTCCCTGCCAAAATTGGCCAGACTTGGGAAAAAACAGTACAGCTTGTAGGCATCTGACAGCAATAATGCAATGTTTTTGTCATTATGTTTAAACTACCATAGCCATTACTTTTTACTGATCTACTCCCCTGCTACAACCCAGTCACCCTTATCAGGAGTGGATCCTCCTACACCGTCTCTGGCTCCAGGACAGCTTGATGAACTGGTAAGTTCAAATCAGACTGGAGCTCTGGTCATGTTCAGGAGAAGTGACACAAGTTTCCCGGGCTGCTCTTCAGTAGATAAAGTCAGGAATTCTCCATGGCAAGACTCCAAGATTGAACAACATTTCAGGATGCGAAATTGCTGGTGGTTCAACACATCCGGTTCAGGTAAGAGCAGGTTTTTCTGCAGTCCTCATTATTGTTTGGTTTTATAATCTAAGTAATGTTTTAATTCTTCCAGTCATAGAGCAGAGAAGTAGATGTTCACTGATTTCTTCTGGAGTTGGATCAGGTCCTCCATTAAGAAGAGTCTTGCCATTAACTGGCCATAGAGATGACTTATATGTTGAAACCATCTCTACTGGATACTGTGGCTCTGAATGTTCAGAAAATAACAATGGAATGATTTTTGTTTCATGGCACTCTGCCATTTATGAGAGGGCAGTAAAAATTAATTTGTTAATGGTGGTAAAGTGTTTTAAAGCAAAAAAAACCCTAAACTATTTAGATATGATGTATTGAGCAATGAATTTTTCTAAAGAAAATTAATTAGGGAATAAAATGAACTATTATTTTAGTTAGCATATACCCAAGAAAATAACAAAAGAATTAGGTTTAATTTAACAGGTAATTTTTTTTAGTAAAAAACTGCAAACACAGCTTAATGTGCCATAGATTTATCAAGGAGCAATTTCATCTCTTCAATAAATATGGCTTTCCTCAAGTAAGTTAAAAGAATTTAATCCTAAGATTCAGAGTGTCAGATCCATGTAGCTTTGCCCATATTTTATCAGGATGTGTGGACCATGCTAGCAGACTTTGAAATAGACCCCAGAGTCTATTTATGGATATAAATAATAGATTCCTGAAATCTTCCTCATCATTTCCTGTTTCACTTAAGCAAATCCTTCTCAGAGTTTTAGATCAAATTCCTAGGTGCCTAATTCTTCTCCTGCATTCAATTCAAGCTTGCAAAATAGGATTTAACCCAAAAAACACCTGGGCTAAGGTTCTGAAAGGCTGATTGTTGATACGTGCCCCAGTGTCTCCCGCGGATGTATCCCCTAATGATCTGGTCACGTAACCTCATCAAGGCGACCCCGACCTGCGAATTCTGCTGATGAGCCTTGCATTGGAAAGACACTTGCTATGCAGTCACGTCTGTGATATCACTGCCAGGGCTCCAGCAACCACTTGTGTCACTGAAAGAGATGGAAACTGGTATTATAAATACTACATCAATGTGCAGAAAAGGTCACTTTTCCACCTTTGCCCAGCTGTGGAGGATGTATTTTGCTTCAGGTATTCTCAGAGGCTCAATCACCTTCTGGAACTAGAGCTCGTGTAAGGTACTGCAACTGGGAGTTCATTCCAACTCTGCTTAAGGACCCTGAAGAATTACACTAATTTCAAGGATTTAAACAACCTCATGTGCTGTTCCAATTAATTTTTAAAGAGCAAGTGTAGCTATTGACAGTTTTCATGGCTTAGTATCAGTCTTTGGTTTAATTTTTTTCTTGTTTTAACTCAAACTTATCCTTTGGAAACTGGGAGTTTTTGGAGGAAATGTGCAGCTCTGACTCCAGAACTGACACCAGTGCTCATGGAACTGGTTAGGGCTCTGTTGCATCTGGCCCACACGTGCTAGTAAAACCTAGTACTGAAGAGAGCAATAGCAGGAGTTGCATAAAACCTGAGACAGACAAAAAGAGCCTGTTGGAGGGGTGGTGAGATGAGAGGAAACTGCATAGAAAAAGATGGTTTAACTGTCACGAAGAAACAGGCCGGTGAGAAATGTGAAGTTTTTCAAATAATTGCCAGGCATTTATGGAAGTTATAGTAAAACTGGAAACTCTTTTTGTTACCTTTGCCCCACAGCACGATAGGTTACAAGGAAGTACAAGCACACTCAGAACACAAATATGGAAATCATGATTCTCCTGGGGAACAGCCAGTCTGTGGACTTCACTGACGTGGCAGGTCCCTGAGTTAACTAATCCGGATATTTGAAAGATCTTTATAAATTTATGACAGCTTACAATATTTACAGGTTTGCAAACTGGAACAGCCATAACCATAGTATAGAAGCTCCGAGAGCTAGAAGATACCTTTTGGTGGGTTGATTGCACTGGAGGTGTCTCCCCTGTTTGCACACTGATGCGTTGGAGCTCCTTCTGAAGGCTCTGGTGTGGCTTGTCAAGTTAGGGGGGAAACCACTCTCAGTGGAACTCGTGCCATGATCCAGCATAGCAAATCCTGTGCTGTTAAATCAAGGCTTTAAAGCGATTTCTCAGTATTCAGAGAGGCCTTTCCTTTTTAGGCAACAATGGAAAATAATCTGGATAGACCCTGACCCTTAACCCACATCAGTGAACGTCTCAAGCGTGGTACAACGGATCAGAGTTGTTCTTGGTGCCCTCTGCCCTTTAGCATGTCTGAAAGGCAAACTTCTCACAGAATCGGACATAATCACTCCTGAATGCTTAGCATCCCTGGGGTTTCAGCTTTAGGGCATGGGGAGTGGAAAGATGACCTCCTGAGGACCCTCCAGCCCTTTCCCTTATAATTCCATGATTCAAACTGTCAACTAGAGGTATTCCAATGAATTTTGAGCTGAACGCAGGATGAAAGTGACTTACATAGCAAAAATATTGCCTAAACATTATTCTTTACCATGTAAGTTCTATTAGTGAGCCAAGTTGCTTTCACTGATTGGTTTTGTCACTCGATATGCTAGAAGCATCTCACGCTGAGCAGATGCTGATTCTGTGCATGGCAGGGTCACTTCATACCTAGGGCACTGAAAATCTAAAGTTGTTCAGAATTCTCTGAAGTGTAAACAAAGTCTTTCATGATAAGCAGATGAATAATGGTACAACAGTCATAGATCTGATTAAACTGTTTCACACATATTACTTATTTCTGTTTCACACATATTACCACATTGCATGCAATCACCTTGCCTCAGGGTTGGTCCGGCAGTTCTGGATTTTCCCAGGTTATGGGGAAGCCAGATGGAGATCTATTTAATATGGGTGGAGGCCAGTTGACTGCCAAATGCACTAAGATTGGTAAGCCTGTATTTCACTTCTCTCCTGCGGTTCTGGGCTTTGGGGTTTTTTGGTCACAGGGCTATAGAGGTCCTGAGTTTGGGGCATACGAGGAACAATGTCTATAACTGAGATGCCCTTTTGTGACAAAGGAAACCTGCACAGAGACAGCATGGATACCTAGGGCCTAATGATCCCAGCCTCCAGAAGGGTGCTGTGCTAGTTAGCCTTGCTTCCCTGCTGGCTTGCAGCTTATACTTGTGGGTATAAAGGTTTTTTCCTTCACTCTCACAAAAATAAAAGGGCCTGACTTTTACAGTACTTAATAGTGTGATTTGGCACAGCTCTTATACAGAAGGGAGGTTCTTCCCTTCCCTTCTTCCCTGCCTTGTTGTAAGATACACCTCATAGCTGTGACTGCTTGCTCTGGAGCGCGTTGTGGCTGCTTCTGACGAGTCCTGTGTGTATACAAAGAAACTCCTTTGTAGTTCTTCATGCTTTCTTTTCCAGGTGAGCTTACAGAGTGTACCATCAAAAAGTGAGGTACAGCTCATTTCCTTCTGTTTTCACAAGCAAGTCAGAAGACTATGTCAGTTTGGGTTTTTTTATCTGCCTGCACAAATATCCTTTCAGATAATGGCTGTACTGGTTTTTGTGCCCTATCTTAAAGAGGGCAGTTCTTGGAAAGCAGGTCTCTTCTAAGTCTTTAAATTCTGCCTAGTTCCTTGTGAGAGATGTTATGAAGTACTAGGACCCTCTGATGGTCTCTAAGGAGTTATTCAGAGGACCTGCATGAAGCTCTGAGGGGAGGTTCTCCCTGAGATCGTAGAGAGACAAATGGGATTTGAACTGTCCCGATAGGACACAAGATTTGTAGGGTTTGCTGTCCTGGGTTCTGCTGCTGTGAACTTTCGCTCATAATTTTTTTTACCAGAATGAAAATCACTATAGAATTAATGTAATGTAATTACAAAGTTGAATATCCCTCAGCTCTCTACATTAGATGTATGTATTAAGTTACCTAAATGGACCAGTGTCCAGCCAGGACAGCATTTTCCGGACTCCTGACTCACTGGCGGTCTGGGGCTGAAGTGAGCTAAGTAATATTGTAATAATTCTTACAAATTATTTAACAAATATTAAATTATTTTCTTGAAAGGCTTCTTCCTCCACTGCTGATTTGTATCATGATGCCTGAAGTGCTCTGCTTCCATTTAAAGCTTTTTGTGCCTAAGCCTCTGCCTTCTGCTGCCCTACCTGTCTTGATCTTTTTGCAGCTGCCACTTCAGAATTTGAAGATAAGGGGCCAGCTAACATAGCAGCATTTTTTTTCTCTTTCCACGGCCATTAACGTTTTTTTCCTTTTTAGTGCTTCTTTTTTCCTTAAAAAGGTACCTTTGTCTATAGCTTCCTGCTACAACTTCAAGGAAGAGACATTTATCTATTACCTTACTGCTGCATTGTGAAAGTCATGAATTATGTTCGTCTACTCGGATAGATTTTCACCCTGCTTTCAGTAGGTCTCCATTAACCCGCATCTGCCAAATTAAACTGACAGGTTTAGAAAAACTTGACACAACAGATTCTAAAATTAGGCCTGCTACAAAAATCAGAGGGATTGAGACCGTGGTTTCCTCCCTCTGTGCAGCTCTAGTTGAATCAGAGTGACATGATAATACAAAGAGGTAAAAGAGAGAAACAATGTTTCGGTCCTCCTTTATCATAGGGTTTTGTTATTCTTGCTTTAAATTTCAGTGACAAAAGTGGTTCAGAAATCACTAACAAGAGTTTTCTGACATAGATGTGCCTTGTGTTCCTTTACTGGGGGCTTTATTCTCTTTTATTTTTTTTCCCCGACTATTCTGAGAACTCCCAAGGACAGTAAGTGAAGGGATTGTTAGAAAAGAAGGGAACATCATTTTAAAAAGAAATTGCCAGGCTTAATTGGCCAAAAATGGACATGAGCTAAAGGCCCCAAAAATGAAATCCCTGCAGACAGTGTGTGTTCACTGTGAAGTGCTGTCAGTGAAACAGAATAATATTTTAAAAGGATTTTGGTCAGAGTTCCCAAAAAATCAGCTGTTTTAGCAGAAGTCTTGGCAGTGAATTCACTGACAGGCTAGAAAGCCTTCTCCATAGTGAGAACTTTACGGTGAGCCCCATGCTCTCCTGCTGTATGGGGACTCAGAGCTGGAACAGTTCCCTGGGTCTGGTACAATTTTATTGACTGAGAGTTACTGCCTCTAAAAAGTAAAGGAAACAGAGGAGATGGCATAGCAAATCCAGGCTATCCTAAGATCACACACCATCTTCTCTGCATTAAACTTCCTCTCATAAAACTCCTGAAGGACTTGACTTGCTAGAAACACTGGATTAACAAACATATGATGCCAAATCTTGACTTTCCTTAGCATCTCTTACTTTTTGTCACAGAGTTTTTTATGGCACTCCACTGCTAAGGAAGCCTCCAGAATCCTCAAGGAAATGCATAAGAGGAATAATTTTTTTGTTCTTAAAACTTGGCAAACAGTGAAACAGGAAGAACTTTCTAGAAATTAATATTTAATCCACAACAGATGATTCTTCATTTTCATTTCTGAAAGTGAAAATCAAGAGCAAAGGAGAAAAACGAGAAAGTTGCTATGTCACAAGCCGCAGTTTGAAACAAAATTTCTAAACAAATTTTTTTCATCAGATGAAAGGGTTCATGCTATACAGCACCTGTTTCAGTTTGCAGAAGGCTGGGCCTGTTTGTTTTCTTGTTTCAAGAAAAGAATTACTGAGATTAATAAATCCAGGGGACTCAGTCAAAGCCTCCCCCTTCAGCTTGTTTTCTGGTGCTGCTTTTTTAAAGTTGCTAAAGAGGCTGGAAGCTGGGAATCTTGGTACACCTACTTAGAAAATGGCTTGGCAGGTTGTGTTTATCTGAGGGTAAAATCGGGCCCTTCACAGAGTGTGAAATTAAAACTGCACTTTGGAACAGGGAAAATACCTTTTTATTCTGTGGTACCACTGCCTCCACTGAACAGAAGTGTTGCAGTTCTTCACTTGGGGTGATCTTTAATGCAGTGAATGTCAATATTTTAGCGTGTTTATGTTTTGTATTAGCTCATTGTCAATATTTAGTTAGTTTTACAGGATTTAACATTTTAAAGCAATGACAAGACCTCACATTGCCATGTGGTTTCCTTGAAGCTAGCAATGTAGATACGAATGTCTGCAAATGAACATAACACACGTAATTATAAGAGCCCTGTCAGAGTGATTTTAGGTAAATTTTATCCTAAAAAAAATATAAAGCTGAACTATCTGGTGGTTTCTTTGCCAGGCTCCAAACAAATAACAAATGAGCAAATGAGTTTTATGTTGATGCGTTATGTAACACAGTTTCACTGGACTTATTTCTCTGGGGTGGCCAATGATTTTTACTTGGGTATTTCTAAATACCAATAAAATTGGTCAAAGTTCTGCCTCCCACCAAAGAACTATTAGAAATTTTGATTCTGAAGCCTAAACCAATAAATCTTCACTCATCAGACTGCGGTTTTTTTGTTGGATCTTTTGGGGTTTTTTTTCCAAAAATGAGAAAAGACTGTGTTGGAGATTTTGCTTTGGACAGAGATAAGTGCCAAAACCCTAGAAACTCATTATTATAATTTAATAAACACTTTAAGAGCAAAGCATTCTGTGTTACCTTTCCAAGTGGCCTGTCAAACACCATACTATATTATAACATGTGCAGGTCTCAGTACGTGTACAGATGTTCTTGTGAACATGCACACAATGTAATTTGATCTGCATAGATGGACATGATTTATTTATGTCTCAAACAGAGCTGCAGAGGACCAAAAGTGCGTCTTTCACTCAGACTATGTTAATAACCTCTAGGATAGTTGAGACTCCGACCTGTTAAAGCCAGAATTCAGAGAGGGATAAGGATATTTTTTTTTTTTTATAATATGTATTTCTTTGTTATTGTGTGATAGGAATGTCGTTCTGTATCCCTATCATGGTTTTTAATTTTTTTTTTACACAATCATATTCCTCTGTGTAAATGTTATAAAAATATGTTTATTTTACTATTCAGTTAATTTAAAACTGTGTGCTAGTCCAATTTAAAGAACTGTAGGAGATCAGGCTGAAACAAACAGAAAAAAATTACTTCCTCCAATGTTGACTTTCAAATTGGTTGAAGGACCCCAGAGATTAAACGATTGATGTTTGGTATCTCTCTGTTAGGATCATTTTTTACTTTTAATAGAAAATTTCTGACTGAGACAAAAAGGTCAAGCAAGTTAGTGCCTAGCAAAGTATTTCTCATGTGGATAAGGCAAGAGGAAAATAAAAAATCCCAAGCATCATACAGCACCTCGATCCCCTTACACAAGCCAAGCATCTTTGAAGCTAGTAGTAATTCATCCATCTATGGATCTACATCTGTTAGCTTAATAGGTGACACAAGGCTGGATTTTAAATGAGTCTAACCCAATAACGAGACTTATGTAATAGGCTTTTCAGGAAGACAGAGAAGGAAGCCTTAATGTTAAGAAACCCTAGCTCAAAGTATCAGTTCCAGTAGCTCCAATGGCTGACATTAAACCTTTCTGTCTGTCTGTCAGTATAACTTTCCTTTGTGTTTGCTCTACTCTGGCTATCACATTTGCACTAAGGCTCCTTTTGCCCTCCCGTTAACCTATGTGAATGCACAGGTGTGTGCATAATACCTTAACAAAGAAATACTATTGTTTCAAAGAATTTATTTCTCATGGTTGTTGCCGCAAAAAGAAATGCACATCATATGCAATATTTTTTTCTTAGCTACTCCTGAAATGTTACTGATATTATGTGTCCTACTCTATCACTCAAGCTACATTAGAAACCATAGTAAGAACTAAGATTCTCTAACTTGGTTGTTTGTAATAAAGGTTGTATCTTGTTTTCTTTTACAGGGCTGATCAGGCAGAACATGATTTTCTCTTCTGTACACTGGTCTAACTCCACTGACTTCAGAAGAATTACTCTTGGTTTATTCTGGTGAGAGATGGAGACACAGCTGATTTTCTACCTTAGATGAGTTGCTGGCACAGAAGCAGAAATATTATATGTGTTGGGGAAAAAATATGGTGTGCACTAGCAAAATGTCCCACACAACTCAGTTAGTTTAGCTCAAGAAATGTTTTCTCCTAGAAAATGCCAATAAACTAGAGTAACATTTTATTTAATGGTGTGGAAAAATTCCACATTATAGCCATATGAGAAATGTATTTAATTTTCTTTTTTTAGGCCAGTCAGCAAGTAAGGCAAGAGTGCATATTGCTAAGTTTGCTAGCACTGCCTAGAAGAGCATATTGAAAGATCCCCTGAAATGCACAATCGGATGCAATGCTAAGACGGAGTGCTCTGTGCAGCTGAAGAGCACTTTGATGAACTGACTGGCTTCAGATGCTGTGAACCTCCAATCTCGTTATTGGCAGACATTGAAACAACAGTGTAAACCTTTTGTCTCTTATTCTCTCCTGATCGTACCAGATGTGGTGGCGCAGAATAAACATGGCAAGGCACCTTTTTGCTGGAGATGGTTTTAGCAATAAATACAGCCCTGGCATGGGGAGACACAACCCTTGTTGACTTCAGCTGGTGCTACGCTGGATTTACTCTCCGTATGGGTTTGATCCTCAGTGTCTTTCTAGTAATGAGTGCTCTGGCAAGAGCATTAAGCACTGCAAGCAGAGAATTAGCAGCTCCAGCATTATCCATGTGGTCAACAGACATGGAGAAAAAGCAGGAGGCAGAAGGGAAATATTGTGTGTGCTTTACTGGTTTGCAAATGTACGCTGATTAAATCAGCAGCAACGCACTGCAAAATTAGGACTTCTTTCCTGCTCCCTTGTAACTGTACATAAATAATACATGTTTAATACAGTTTAAGGTATTTATTGAGATACATTCACTGCAAGGAGAAGTAGGTGATTAGATAGCAAGGACTGTGAGACGACTCAATGTGATTCTGTCTTTGAGAGGTATTCACAGTGCTGCAAAACATTTCATACATAAAAGTTGCAAAGCAATATGTATCCTACCTTGAAAATAGATTGTCAATATTCTTACCATGAATAAGGAAGCTCACGTTGGCAGTACAAGAAGTCTGGGGATGTTTATGTATGTTCTTGTTAAAACGGCTGTCTTTAATTCCTGTCTGAGCTCCAAGTAAAGCCTTTCTGTTCAATATGATTTTATTTCATGGCAGGGCAAGGAGAGCTATACTCTGAGAGAAAAGACTAAATTTTAATAACCTACAAACAGAAAAAAAAGATATTGAGACAGAAAGAAAAATAGAAAAAAAAAAAAGAGAGAACAGCAGACATCAAATATGACAGAAAGAAGTAAAAAGAAATTGACAGCCAGAGACAGGTGAGAAAAGAATAGTAACAGGCATATCAGGTTTTCAGAGACTGGTCCCCTGTCCCTCTCTTTCTCTCTCATCTCCGCACTTAGCAACAGGACCACTTGCAGTCAGCACTCCCTTGCTACTGGTGCATCCCTCTGGCCTGGAAGCAGCAGGACTTGGTGCCCCAGGCACCAGACTGGGGCCAGACAGAGGCACAGAGGAGACAGCTGAAACGGTGTTTGCTGTGGCAAGTAGCTGAGGTTTGCCTGTGGGTCCATGAGAGCCTGTGCCCAGGAAATGAAAGTCTGGGTAATCCACTGGGTCAGCTGAGGAAGCAGCATTTGTAGAGCCAGGCCTTACCTCTCACCACTGCACCACGCAAAGCTCAGCCCCAGAGAGATCTGTCTTTGGATTGTTGTTCCTTCCTCTGTTCTTCTCTGTTCTAGTTGCTCTATCTTTTTCTTTTGTTTTCCTATATATGTCCTAGAGCATGAGTCTGATCTTATCACCACATTTCTGGAGCACTAGACACGTTCTAGGAAGCTGGGTAAATAACAATCTTCTGAAAAGTCCTTATGTGGAATGTGGAGGATAGTTTAATTCTATTTTTATTTTTTCGGTGATAATCACACATACTCTTTTGAGCTTTAATCTTAGATGACTATGAATAAAGCCTGAAGGCTGCTGTTAAAAATCTGAGAAGTCAGTGCCTAGCTGAGCCTGGGCTTCCTGTTGAAGTTCAAGGAAATCGTATACTGAAGACAAAAGACAATAAAAATTTTCAGAGAGAGAGACCTGAGGCCCAAATATTGTTACATTATAATACCTGAAAAGAAAGGTGCTTCCAGTCAATTAAATTTGGTTCTGAGGCTGGATGAAGCTATGCAAACTAAAAATGACCAATAAAGTATTTTCAGTATAACTGTCCTGGGAAATTATTCCAAGTATGTCTGTGGACTCAGATTTGTAAATTTATCTGTATAAATGGTTTATAGAAATAAATGTCACATTCACTGGTAAAATGAGACATATATGAAGTTTCTATTGTGAATGATACAAGCTTATCAGAGATAAAAGGACTGATGAATTATAGCTATAGTTTCCATATTTACTACTGCAAGCTCTAATTTTTTATCCTATGAACAAGTAAACTGTGAAAGGATGGATTGATTTCTGATTAAAGAAGAGCTAATAAAAGCCCTGGTGCAGAATGGAGAATATTTGGGTTGTTTATAGCATGCAATTAGTTTTTCTTCCTAATCTCCTGACCTTTGCTGCTGCTACTAACTCAAGACTATCCTCTCAAAAGAAGTGACACCGCAAAGCAAGGCACGTACTTTTTCTAGGCAAAGGGGATACAGGACAAAACAAGACAAAAATAGGTTTTACCCTGAGCTATAGGTCTTCTGTCAAGGTGCAGAAGGATAATTCACTTGCTAGTCTTTCCTTCAAGGCACGGGAGATTTAAAAGAACACTCTGAGAGTACCATTTGAGCTTCATCTAAACCCGTCCGTTTGTTGCAGTAGAAAACAAGCAACACGCAGTGTGTGAAGAAAATTATATACTTAACCATGACGTAGTCATTGATTCAGAGAGTGTTTGCTGGAATTTTCCTCTGGAAGACATCTAGTTCAGCCTCTCCCCTGAAGCAAATTCATCACCAGCTGTAGATTGGGTAAGGCATTTCTTTCCCTAGTCAAGCTGCACAAACTCTCACTACTCCTGTGCTGCACTTACCATCTTTTCTAGGAAGTTGTCTCAAACATTTAATCTGAATGTCCCAGCTGCAGTTTCTTTTGAGGTTATTTTCTTCTAACGGAAAGAGTTTGGCTCAAGAAATCATGAATTCCCTTCCAGCAGCTGTAGACTGATACCAGATGACCTCTGCGTTACGCTGAACAAGCCGATCTTTCTCCGCTTCTCTTTGAAGGTCATGTCTCAAGGATCCTACCTATGCTGGTAGCTCCTGTTTGATACTGTTTCTCTTACCCCTCTTGATCTGGAGCCCAAAACTAGCTACATTATTCTAGGTGCAGCCTCACAAGGCTCAAGAAAGGGTGTGTAGTCCCTCCCCTTGACCTGCTGGCCGAACTCCTCCGAATAGACGGAGTGCACTTTGCCGTATTTGTGATGTGTGTGTAGTGCTGCCTTGTTTTCTGATCCATATTCACTGCCACTTCCAGGCACTGACATCAGGGTTGCTACTCAGCCAGTCAGTTCCAGCCTACCTCTCTGCATGAATTAGTCTTTTACCTCCCTGCGCAGAATTTGCACTTCTTGAACTGCATCAGATACCTGTTCACCAATCTTCATGTTTCACGAGGTCTGCTAAGAACGAGGTTTACCTTTCCGGCTTAATAATCTCCTCCCCTTATTTACTATAATTTACAAATTGCTTTCTTAGCATTCAAGTTACTGATTAAATTATCGAAGCATATGGGACTCAACTCCATTTCTTCCTAGCTGCCATTTAGATATCAAGCTACCTTTCACTACTAATTAGGCTGTCTTTCTCATACAACAACAGTCCCATGTTTTGTCCTACTGACATACTTACAAAAGTTACATTAACCTCTAAGTCTAGGCCTAGATTTAGTACCATCTGACCTTTGGCCTTTTCCCTAAATACTTTAGAAAAATATCTTGTATTTTACCCAATCACTATAGGTGGCTGAAGGCCTATGATATGCTTTTTTCTAAACTGTTTTTACTGTTATTTCTCCAGGGTTCATCAGTCTGGATCCAAAGACCACCAAAAGATTTCAACCCAGTGCTGTCCCCTCAAGAAGCTTCTTTATACAGGATTCAATCCTCCCCACTGCTCCCGTCTCCCTAAAGCAGCCTGTGCTCATGGTGCTCATGCCGTGCCCTCAGTCTCTGTGGCTGTGCTCACACTGTTGCCCTGAAACCAGACACGACCTTGCAATCCCTCCTGACTCTTGCTTTTCCTGACTGTTGCTACACACACCAATGTAGAAGCACCGCAGGCTGGTCTCAGAATGCATTTGCCTCTGAGCACAGACTTGATTCACTGGCCAGCTGATTCTGTCACAGAAATACACTAGCTGTGAGAAAACTAATCAAGAAGATTATCAAAGACCAGAAACCTAGTAGAGAAACACAGTAAAGAGAAATAATCTGTTTTCAGCAGACAATGCTGATCCTTCAGAAATAGTCATTGGCTCTGGATAATGACCAGTCTTGATCCCACAGAGAAGGTAAATTTTATGATGTAGACACCACTAGTATTACAGGCATGGGACACTTTTTTCAAACCTACTTTCCCTCACTGTTAAGTCTCTTTGTACCAAAACTTGAGAGCAGACTGCCTATCGCTTGGATAACCACAGAGTTATCATCAAGTCACAGCATGAACCAGCCCTACTTCTTTTCTGGGTGTCATTCTGTGACCCCACTCTGACAATGAATTCTGCAAATAGAATATATGGAGTGCAAAACAGTTGCTTCCTCTTTTGCTCTGTGTCCTCATATTCATTACATTCAGCTTCCTCATTGCTGTTTCTATTATTTCCAAAGGTTGATATTCTTTGTTACCCTTGGATGGGTTTTATCTGAGCCGTGTGATTTGCTGTACTTGAACTACAGGAGATACTCCGTGGGATTCACTGTAGTTACAGGTCCATCACTCCTGTTTGCATAGTTGCTTGCCAAAGCCATTACTCTCCTAAATTTACCAAAGTTCTTCTTTTCTCTCCTTAGCACTTCTGGCTATCTGTCCAGCTCACAGTGCTTCATTCCAGCACACCACTGTAACCACAGGATTCTTCATAATAGTTTCTCTGTGTTGCCCTCTTGTTTATTCACAATGTCTTCTTGGATGGGTGAGGTTTTGCTCCAGCCTACACTGTCTCAGACAGACTCTCTAACAACTGTTTCATAATTATTAACTTATTTGCTTCAGCCCAGTACACCAAGCACATTGTAAAGAACAAGCTCTGCAAGCATTCCTCTTTCTTCTCACACAAATTGTACAGAATATCTGCTTTTTAGCCACACGGTCTCTAACTGTCACTGCACTCAGGGTCTGGTGGTTTTCATGAAAGTTTGCCTCACTAAACTGTTGTTGGCATGTACTCCAAGGTGATCGTCCATCACAAGATTGGTGAAGACTTAGTAGAAACATGTATGTTTATGCAAGCAAACAAATCCTTGAAGAAGTGTCTTCAAGAACTGTTGCCATCACTGCTGTGACTTGCAGACTGGTTTAGCTGCTATTGACAGACTATTGATAATCCTCTCTGAACTGCACGAAGCTGTAAACACAGAAGCTTCCTCACCTTATTTTCATCAGCATTACTTAGATAAATTATTTATTTTTATTGAGAACTCTGAAAGAAGTACACAAACCTCATCTCCTTCTGGCGCCAATTGCTCTGTTTTAGGTTGAGAAGAAAGCTTCAGCTTCTGACACATTCCGTGGTGCATCGCAGTGCACCAACATGGGAAAAGTGCCTTACAAACTTACACTCTGCTTATAAGCAATTTTCCCCATCATCTGCTTTTGTTCCCTTACATAGACAAGACACTGTCCTAGATGGTTTGGACTGATCCAGTAGGATTAATTCATCTTAGGTTCTTGCCATCGTAACTCAAAGTAGAGCCTAAAAGGGTAATGCAAGGGTCCTGTCTGCTACATGCTCTCTGTCTTACAGCTGCTTGCAACCTGCCGGGTTGTGCTCTGTTTCCTAGGTAATCAGTTTCCTCTCTGTAGAATTATGACTTTATGAGGGGAAAAAAAATTGTGAATGAGAAGCCAAATTTACTCCTGTCTGTGTTAAATGTGACAAAGGCCACAGTAGGAGAAAAGCTGCAGAGCAGAAGAGAGTGTCTGCAGTGACAGAAAATGGCAAGCATTGTTCTTCTATCCATAGATATGGATGGAACAGGGGAAGAGACTGAAAAGCAGCATCTTTAGTAAAAGGGTGCTGTCGGCATGATCAGTAGCTATGGTGACAACCCAGACAACCCAGACTCCCGTGGACTGCTAGCAAAACCCACAAACTTTCTCCATTCAGGTCAGTTCCCCTGTGAAAGAAGGCCTGTTAGGCTTGAAATATGGATTCTTTGTATTTTTCTGCACTTACGTTTAAATAGTCAGTGTCCCTTCTCATTTTGTGGTAGTAATGCTTTGAGATGAACAGATCAGAGGGCTGTATTTGAGGTACAGTATATTGTATTCAGATAAATTATTTTCCTTAATATTCAGACATATTGTGTAGGGAAAACAGGACAACTTGTAAAAGGTAAAAATGCAAGCCCAACAGTTTCTTCCCTCACTAACTTGAGAAGTGTCTGTCAGTGCTCAGATTTTCTTATTTATTGTAACCCTTGTTTATTACTTTATGAAATGTTTGTGTTCTAGCAGTCCTTCTCTTTGTGTCTCTCTAAGGCATATCGCAAAGTCTGCCTGGCTTTCGCACTGTATTCAAGACTGTCCTTTTATAGCAGAAATACCAAGCAGTTTTTGTGCAATAGAGTAGATCATGTTTTATGATTGTTTAAGGTAATGTGGAGTGAAAGTGGCCCAACTATAAAAACATTTAGTTTATCTTGTACCAGGTAGTCTCTCATACCTTGTGTTGCATTGTCAGCAGTGTTATTGTTTTCTGCACTGAACTGATTGCGCCTACCCATTCTAGAAAATGTTTAAATAACTTCCATAAAACCTGCTACATTTTTGTATCCTAACGCTCCATACAACTACAGAATTTTATTACTCCTTACTGTGTTTTCTCTTAAAGTACCTACAAAGTGCTTACTGGATTTTAAAAAGATTAGATCAACAACGCAATGACCCATGTTTATCTACTGAAACGAGCAGGAACAGCTACTCTGCGGATACAGACACTGTGAAAAGCTGAGCATGCCTGTAACAGGTGACTTGGAAAGCCCGCACACGTTGTCAGTGGTCTCCATGCACCTGCTTTTGTCTTGTCTACCTGGAGGAAGACCTCTGAGTCTGCTACAGAATAGTCAATGTTCAGTGGCTGAAGACTTGGCTTTTATTTGAGCTGGTGACTATTGCCCATGAGCATGTCCCTCTCTATTCTAGTGCAAGCTACAAGTCAAAACTCACCTGAGGTCAGTTTCAGAAAAGAAACAACATATACTTTCCTAAACGTGGATGTTCCTGAGGATTCGCAGCATCACTTTCTTCCTTCACTGCCTGACTGAACAGTATTAGTAGTTTGCTGTGGAGGGAATGTTTCCTACCTTTGTATTCCTCTGTAGATACATAAAGGGATCTCAGTTCCAGTTGCCTCCATCTTGAAACACAAAATCCTCAGGAAAGAAAGTACTTTTTTTTTCTGCCTTCTAATTTTTTAACAAAGAAGCAGTGAGCTAGACAGCTGATGAACACACAGCTGGCAAACAACTGGCTCAATGTACTGAGACTCTTGACATGGTAGTAGCATAGGTTTAGAATGTGCAGTGGTATATCTATTCACTGTAGCTAGGAAGAAATGAGCATAAGTAAGAGAAAGACTCATTTTTCTGCCTGGTAGGCTGGTATCTTTTTTGCTGCTGTCTATTATTGACTAGATCACATTGACTGTGATGCTTCAAACACTGTAATTCATCAGACAGATGCTGACTAGCTACTTGTTCATTGTTTATTTATGAGCTGAGGAAGATTTCCAAAGGTGTTCAGATAATTTAGAATACAGTAATCAATGCGTATATATCTTTTTAGGTTACAAAATAATAAGCCTAAGTCAAATTATATTTTGTTGTATGAGGTAGTAAAAAAATGAACCCTCAAGGGGCAAACAAACTGTTGTTACTGAAAGAATTACCCATTCAGGATGGACTCAGCTGCCTAACACCTCATTAACTATTTAGCAGTTCCTTAGAAGGAAAAATCTACTATACAGTGAATTCCTATCAATATTTAATACAGCAGTGCCTGGAGCACTGGACTGAATTCCTCACTTGTGCAGATGGCATAGGCAAAGTGTATACTGCCACATCTCTTAATGGGGGAAATCTCAGATAAATCCCAAGGCTTCTTTCCTTTGTTCTGGTTTACTTTATATTCTTAGAATTGTTAATGACCTGTTGCTGAGCATTTCTGCAGGGTTTGTGCCAGTTTTTTCCTTTCACACACACAACAAGTATACTCATTGATCACCGAGCTGTTTCATCTGAAAGCCAAAATTACACCATATTGACTTAATGCTACCATCTTCTGGTTTGGAAAGTACCTTTGCTAGCCCAACTAGTTGTTGTAAATTTAATTTTTTTAAAATGAGATAAAACTCTCTGAGCTATTTTTGTCTTGACCTAGTTTTGGTATCTGATCACACACTATAAAAATAATTGGGCTGTCTCCATTAGTACAATTTTCTTTCAGTTTTAGAACAATCCATCATAGTCTTCTGACTCCACCAAAATCTTGCTAGCTCTTTTGCTATTTCTATACTGTCTGCCTCGCTGTCCTGTTCCTAATTATAGATATTCTGCCATCACAGTTAAATTTACAGCTGCCAGATTACAGCTAAATTGGTTTTCATCACTCTTTTAGCCAAGCCTCTGTTCTCAAGCTCTTCCATTTTTCACTGTCCAGGCCCAGTTCCTGACCTAGTGTGACACTGCTGCAGGGACAAAGGAACCTATTAGTGCTTTACACTTAGAGTGTCGTATCTGTCTAACCAGTCCTGAAACAGAAGTGTAGGAATTTGTTTTTCACTGTTCTGTGGCAGAGCATTGTCGTGACATTTGTGAAGTGGGAACATCACAGTGTGAGGTGCTGCCAGCTGAAAGACACTGAAAGATCTTGGTCTCAGCACCAACAGCTATCCCCAAGAAAAGCAGTGGGGTTTTTTTTTTAACCTCAAGGCAGCAGAGACTGCCATGGATTGGACGCAGGTGGAAGAGAAACAGTAAAATATGAGATTTCTAAAGGACTAAAATATAACTCAAATTAATTTTAATTAAAAACTATTTTTAATGTTATCCAAACTATGTATTGTTATCTTATTTGCTCCATCACCATGTTCCCTGCAACCTAGTGACTCTGTTTTCAAATCTCTGCAAAAATACTGTGCTCTGAGATGAAGATAGCAAAAATATTTTTCTTCCCAACAGACTTATACACAGTAGCCTATTCATTCCCACTTGGGCATGAAGTAATCTCCATTACCTAGCTGCCACAGCAGGCAATGAGGCAACAGACCTACAGGAAAAAAAAAAAAGAAAAAGAAGTGATTTGCTTGTTCTCAAAGCTATTTGTCATACACAATAATCTGCTAAAGCCTTAGCAGCCAGAGGTGATGTGATATGAATGTGGCCCTTTTGATCTGATTTGACTTACAACTCAAAATGCCTTTGCCTTTAATTCTTTTTCTCTGGCTGGTCATATAACTCCACGATGAACACACATTGTCTCCTTGTTTCATTTTAGAGCCATTTGGGAACACTGTGGCAACACGCCATGAAGATCGGGCTTATTCCACTTCATTCCACTTACTCAACTGTTCCGCTTGATTTTTCAGTCTCCTCAAGATTTATTGGAATGTTTTATCTTTTGTAGCGCCCAGTCTTTCTGCCAGATGTACATGGAAGCTCTTAAAACTCAAAGCAGTCATTCAGAGGAGTTGCCAACGACCTTTTTACAACATTGCTGACCTGTTAATCTAGAACTGTCACTCACAATGTAGAACTCATTGTATTTCTGGTAGGAGATTCCCCAAGAGCACATGGTTTGACAAGAACAGCTCAAATTAACAGAACACATACAAAACTTTTAGGCTACCATTAAAAATAATGGTATCTTACAAAATTTAGCAGAAGTAATTATGGTTTGCCAATTCCTGTAACATAGTTTCTGATGAGGGACCCCTCTCAGAAAGCAAGTAATGCCTATTTTGCTTTTTATGTATATTTTCCCTATATACCCAACAGAAATTACAGAAATTCCATGTCCAAGAATACAAATTTTTAGCATTTATTCACTTAAATGTAGACACATAAATACATGTATTGACATATCTTATAGTAACAAGTTTATAACCTTGTGATAGCAACTGCTCCAAGCTGTGTTTCTCTACCACTGATTCACTCAGGCACTGTGTGTATGTGGTCTACTCAGGTCTTCAAGTCAAATGTAATAACAGTATTCCGTCAGAGTTTAGTGGAATAATTCATTTATGCATTTGTAAAGCTATTAGAATAATTCAGAGTCAAACATACTTCCCAGAGGAATACTGTGGTCTTAGATCAGTATTTACTTTGAGATCTTTGCTTGAAAGGAATTAAAATAAACCTTAGCTGTGTTTTAAGCATATCAGTCTTGGTTTGTCCATCTCTTCTGTCTAAGGCAATCTAAGAAAATGGCCATAATCCATTTAAGGAACGTATTTATTTCAAAAGATTTTTGGATTAAAACACTTCTCAAGTTTGACTGATGCTAGTTGGTGACCCTGGCGATGTTCCTATTACATTAAGAATGTAAGAACAGCTGCACCAGGTCAGGCAAAAGGTTTGATGTGTCCAGTGTCCTGTCATGATAGCGTTGTCAGAGACACTCGGGAAAAAAAGTGTCAGGAAAGGATAAGCATAAAAACCATCCTGGATGGCAAATGCACTCTGACTTCACTGCTAGCAGTACTTAGTCTAATGTATAGATCTCAACTGAATTTTTATTATGCTATCTGCTTCTTCAGAATGGTGTGATATGTGTGCAACAGCCAGTGCCATCCCTGCTGCTTTCCTTCCTGATGACCTCACTAGTGCATTAGCTAAAGTGCATCTATCTTAACATAATTGTTTTCCTCTGTCTGTAGAAATAACTGCAAAATCACTAAGGGTCAGGTCACATCAACTGTAACTGATCAATGAACCCCCACAGTGGAGGAAGGCCCACAGGAGGTGGGCAAAGATATGTTCCTGAGCCTCAGGGAAGAGCACAAGGGGTGACTGCAGGTGTTGTAAAGAAAGCAGAACCTACCCCAGCACAAAGGGGGCATGAGGGTGGCTTTGGTTTAATCAATGGAAGTTGAGTGGATCAGTGAGCTGTGTAACGACCTTCCATAAGTTAAAAAAAGGTGTGGATGCCATCCTAAGACACCAAGACTGTCATGAGAGAAATGCACGAGTGACTCAGCCCAACACAGGAATATAAAACTAAGAAACCAACAAAACAAACTTCAAATAGAGCAGCAGGTATGAACTGGCTTCAACTAACCACCCCAGTTGTGGTAAGCATAGAGACACCTGGACTAGGAATCAGATTTTTGTTGTTATTCAACTGTGTACTGCAATTGCTTTATTATCCTTGTGTTGCATTTTCAGTTTACTGCTGTATTCCTCTGCTGAATCAAAATCCCTTGTAATGTCAAATATCTTAAGATAAGTAAATCTGGTATTAAAACATGAAAACTGTCCACATGTGGAATTTCTGAATGAACCCGGTCTGAGAGTACTGGACACCAACGTCCACCTAGTACGACAAAGGCAAAACTAGTTTTGATCATTTTTTCATTTGAAATGTCTTCTAGTTATATTCAAACTCATACATTGCAAGATTATAAATCCCATGAAGGAAGAGCAGTTGTTTATGGGTACAGCTAGCAAGGATGGCATAAGATTAAAGTGTGAGCAAATGTAGTTTAAATGTCAGAATAAACATCTCCATGGTTAGATCTGCAACATTATGGCATAGCTTCTGAAGATAAAGTGAAGATTCATCTCTTGGCATTTGAAGCTTCACTGGCAAAATCACTAAGGCTGACACCACAGAAAGCCTGTCCATCTCTGTTTTCTACTTCATGTAATTTATATGTACTCTATATTCTTATGATATTGCTTCTTTCTAATTCTACTAAGAGTCTTTGGTTTTCTTGCCACCAATGCCTTAAAAACAGGACAAAATAAAGAATATATTCTATTAAATGGTAAATACATGTATTTTTAGGTAGGAAAAAATCGGGTTATAGTGTTCTAACTAATGCAGAATAAAAAAACTTGAATAAAATGCAGTTTACCCATTGTTAAGGTGAGAATAAAGATTGATATCCCAGAGGAAGAAAGCAAGGAGAGTATTTTAAAATATTGTCCTAGACAGTTTGAAAGAGAAGATGAGACTGAGGGAAGGCCTCATTGCAGTCTACAACTTCCTTGTGAGGGGAAGAGGAGGGGCAGGCTCCAATCTCTTCTCTCTGGTGACCAGCGACAGGACCCAAGGTAATGGTCTGAAGTTGTGTCAGGGGAGGCTTAGGTTGGGTATCAGGTAAAGGTTATTCCCCCAAAGGGTGTTTGGGCACTGGAACAGGCTCCCCAGGGAAGTGGTCACAGCACCAGCCTGACAGAGTGCTGGCACATGGTGTGACTTGGGGTGTCCTGTGCAGGGCCAAGAGTTGGACTCCATGATCCTGACGGGTCCCTTCCAACTCAGCATAGTCTGTGATTCTGTGATACTGTAAAAATGCAAGAAAGAAACAAAGGAAAAAAAGTTTCTGTGAAAGAAGTTCTTGAAAGATGCTGCCTGAGGATCACAGGAATTCTAAAGAATGTGAAACTACCAATGTATGGCACATTGAAAGGCTACTGACTCATAACTATAGACTCCCAAAAACTTTATATGTATCCCTGTGACAGGGTAACATGTAGATTTTTACATGTTATTCCTGTGAATGCAGAGTCTGATATTCCTATATATGATGCTTGAGTGGATTAAAATGTAGCAAAGTGGTCATTCATGGTACTTTTACTTAATGTACAAGGGAGGGAGTAGAGAAAATATTGGTCATTTTGGCAGACCAATAAGTTAAAGACTTCATTAAAAGCCACTGCTTTTCTCTTTAGGGTGAATAATCAAGTGCTTACAAGCCTCTTTATTTATTTGACTCACATTTATTCATAGCTATAGCTAAAAATGCTCTGAAATGTAGATAAATACTTATCTGTGAGAAGCAAGACATCTTGTGGCTTGCTGAGTCCATTTGCATCCAGATTTATTATCAACAACAGAAAAATGCTGAAAATTATGAAATTGTTCTGTGAAGAACTATAGACATTAATGGAACACCAAAAAACAGGTTATTACTGAGTTCCCAGAGTCACTCAGTTGCCAGTTTATCAAAGGTTTTTCAGTCAGAGGGAAACAGAAGCATCAACTAAAAGAGAAGATACAGTGCAACAGAGCACTTATACATAGCACACAAAGGCTAGAAGAATCAAAAGGGATAAAAGCTGTAGCTTGGCAAATTTGATCCAGTTGTGTAACAACTAGTTTTAGAGCATCACCAGGTTACAGCTGTCCAGGGATATCAGATTGTCCATCCCTCAAATCTTCTTTTAATTCAAGACTGGACATTATTTGAGGAGAGAGATGCTTCAGCAATCACACACTCAAATGAGGTGAATTTACAGGAACTATAATATTTAAGGTCAGATGAACTATAATAACAACAATTCTAGCATTTAAAATTCTGAGTAGAAATTTTTTTCTTAATTTTGTGCCTTTCATCCAAGGGATTTTAAGTTCTTGACAAACACTGATTAATTAATCCCCTCAACACCTGTGAAAAGCAGGTACTTATTACTAGATCTGCTTTTCAGATATATAAGCTGTGGATCTGTAAAGTTAAGTGATTTGTCAAAGGTTGTGGAACAAGCAAATATCAGATATGGACTGCTGGAAAATCTAGGTTGTGAGAACTCATAACTATGACAACTGTAGTATATTCTGGATAGAACAATGTTGATCTTTTAACTTCTTAGCAGTCAGGTGGTGTTAACTAAGTATTTGCAATGGCAAAGAAAGAGATCTGAGCAGAGGAGGTGAGGGATTGGAGTGCTGATCCACGAAGCTGGGAGGTTATTGAAAAATACCAGTGAGAGGATACAGTTTATTTAACAAAACCAAAACCAACTGAAGATATTAATAAAGTTGGGGGTGCAGGGCTTTTTCTTTGTCTAAAATGATGGTGGAAGATGTTTATAAAGATATTAAAAGCCACTGTTTATTGAAGCCACTCACCACAGACAGCATGCTCTGAGTTTCCACTCCCTATCTGATTGAATACAGCTTGGTGCTGCCTGGTATCAGCACGCAGGGTGTCCCTAAATCCTGGCCTGGATTGTGCTACATTAAACTTGGCAAAATTCTGATTTCACTGTAAGCAGTAGTAAAATTCTTCCAGACTTCAGTCTTAATCCCGGTGCAGTTCCTAACGAAGGGTATTTTGGATACTGCTGGAAGAGGCATTATTCCACAGTTCTGGTTTTTCCTAATGGGGTGGCTCCTACAGAAACTATGATACCATTAGGCAAGTCTTGTTGACTATTCAAGAACAGCTGAGGAAAGCACACAAGAAGGAACTTTCAGAACTGCAATATCATAGAGCTGTATCTGTGGACAACTACCTGAGCTAGCAGTGATCTTCAATCCACAGCCAACTGTAACTTCAGGGACATACAGAAAAGTCTCATCTGTAGATTTGAAGCAGATGCTTCTAGAAAAGTACTGAACTCCAATGCCTCAGGCCTCCCAGTAAGAAAGAAGACAAAACTCTTCTCTACCTCTTTGTAAAACACACTGAGATGCTGAGTAGCTAAACATGGCCTCAAATATTTTCCCTTGTTTATAACCAACTGTATTTTCCATATATTCTCCTGCACACTCCTCAACTGAGCAAGATATGTCTTGGTACCTGCAGAATGCAACAAATCAAAGAATTTGCTTGTATACTTTGGAGTGAAATTTGCAAGCTTCTGAAAGACTTTAATTTTTTTTCTGTTAGCTGCAAATAAAAGAAAATTATGGTAGGAGATCTGGCACAGTATTCTGAGATTTAATGACACTGTGCTGCATATTGCAGCTATTCTCTTTGGTGCTCTTATGTTTCTTACTCACTGCGAGTGAAATCCAGATCTCACTGAAGTCCATGATGAATTTTGCCTCTATCTTCCTAAGCAGACCAAATAAAAAACTTGAAATATAAAAGGTCTAGGCCCATACACATGACTGAGAAGTTATTGGCAAGCAAGGCTGAATACTTTCAAATAATTGTTATGCATATGCAGTACAAACAATAGTATATTGTGTATGTGGAAACTTTGTGCAAGCCTGAGACCTTTACTGCTTCTGTGTCTTTTGATGTTAAACTGCCACTTCTTTTAAAATGCATGCTACCAAATTACAGCCAGCTCTTATAAATCAACAAAAAGTAACAAAAGCAAAGAGCAGCTAGAGAATATCAGAGTAATATGAGTGCAGCTATACCTGACAAATGTAACCTGACTTGCTTTTTAAATGCAGTTTCTTAAATGAGTGTAAGAAAAAGAGATAAATGCACTAGATGAGGAAAAGGGGGAAGGACAGTAGAAGCATTCGGGGAAAAAACTACAACAAAGCATCTGGTTTTTTCAGTTCTCTAAAGGGCTGACATGAAGGGTACTGTTCTTTTCCAACCTTTCTTCTTTTTAAATGCTTCCACATAGCTTTAATATATTCCATCTACGCTTAGAGAAAATAATGAACTGCCGAATAGATGATACTTTGAAGGGATTAACTGACTGCTGCGGAACAAACTAGATCGACTGCAAACTACCCCCAAAACTTAGTGAACTTATTATTTATAGCTCCTTTCCAACAAAAAAGCAATACAGTCAAAATTAAGTAGTCTTTCTTTGAAAATTGTAGTTATTTTGATAAACAGTGCTGTCAAAGCAGCAAACATTAATGCCACAAACTCTAGATCATTCACTTTCATGTGGGGTTTACGAGGCTTCTTGTGAGAATACTTCATAGTTAAAGTATGTCTTCCCTTGGGTATCACACGACCATTTAATTTTTGTTTTGGCATTAGGCCCACTGTGTTTATGAGGTTCTTTAGAGAAGTGGAATTGATGACCACAGAAGAAAAATTGAGAGTTACTTATTTTAAACCATTATTATAACCTTTCAAGGTTTTCAGGACCAAAAAAAAAAAAGAAAAAGTGCTCTTTTACAGAGATAGATAGACAGATAGATAGATAGACAGACAGATAGATAGATAAAGGACTTTGTTTCAAAAAAGCTTTAGAGGTCCATATTTAGCCCGACAATATAAAGAGTCATATCAGGCTTTATACTATAGGGTTATTTATTGTGCTATAATGATACCCTCTGCTGCTTTGCCAGTTACACTAAATACTGTGTACCACATTTTCTTGATCTACAATGCACAGTATTTTTGTTGGCAAGGATAAGTTTGCAGGTAAAACTTCAACTCAATTCAATATTCCTTGATTTTTCACGTAAGCTTTTCCATTACTAGCAAAAATTTATCATATATGTTATTAATCTTGATTTATTTTCTATCACACATGTAAATTTACACTACGGATATAAGAATCCCCAAAATCCTAAAGCCTATGCAGTGGAGTATGACCTTGCAGGTACAAGCCATGCAAAAGAAACCTGTGTCAGATCTGCATGATATTGGCAAGACTGTGTTAAGTGTCTTGCTTCAGCTTTTCTCGTAAGTCACTTGTACATCACTCTTTATGACAATTTGTGTGGATTCTGGGCACAAACATATTTTATAACAACACACTAATTTTCTTGTACTTTAGCTCGTGGAAGATTTAGCCACTCTAGGTCTAATCCTGTTGGACCAATTCCTGTAAAATTCTAAACACCCTTTACAGCTCCAAAGGTAAGGAGGAATGAATATGCTCCGTGTGCAACAATCTCACTCAGCACCTTCCAGGAGCAGGATGTTTTACTGAGCACTGTGATACAGTAGTTGCACCCTCAGTGGTACACTCTGACTGGATAAAGAACATCCACTCTGCAGCTAACCAGGTCATGTACACAAACTCAGAATTTAACCTCAAGGTTCTGTTAAATGGGAATATGTGGCAGTAAAATTAAGTGGCAAATTCCTTCTGATAAAGTTCTGATATTCTATTACATGTCAAAGGAGGATCAAACCAATCAAATCCTAGGTAACTTAATAATAAAAAACCCCACTCTGACTATTG
Organism: Cnemophilus loriae; assembly: GCA_013397755.1. NCBI lineage: Eukaryota > Metazoa > Chordata > Aves > Passeriformes > Corvidae > Cnemophilus > Cnemophilus loriae. Next base: position 149,174 of record VZTF01009121.1, on the reverse strand, counting down.
ACCTCAGACCACAGAGTGCCACATTCTGGTTTGATTCGCCCCAGGGTTTTTCTCCTCTTCCCTTTTTTTACCCCTCTGAAGTAAAGTTTAATAGTCACACAAAATTAATCATTACTCTTATTTCTTGGCTCAGGGAAGATGCAGCAACATTTGCACAGCAGAAAACACCAACTGTCACTCAAAATGAAAACCTTTTTACTGTTTTAAGGGATAGCAGATCTCTCGATTTTATCAGCAGCCTTTAGATAACGTGATTTTCCTCTCTCTTTCTGCCATATGCCTGTTGACAAAGGACTTCAGAAGTATAAGACAATTACTGTTTGTTTTCTTTTGTTTGTGGTGAAACGCTAAATGATGTAAGAATACACAGTGGATCTTATAAGATATTAATAATCACGCCTAATTAAGAGATCTGCTTATGAATTCTTTTCAAGATCTTACTTCTACCCTTTTAGGATTTATCAGTAGTCCTTCAATTCTTGATTTTGGCACTTCCCTTCAACATTTATAAGACAGTCCTACATTTCAGAACTGTTTTTCAGTTATCTGTTAGCTGGATTGCACTATCTCCTATTTTTTCCCTTTGAAATGGGAGGTGGAAAAAACTAGTTTTGAGAACACCCTTGCAATGTCAAAGGTAAGATGCACGTCTTTGGAGTGCCTATGGCCAAGGTCCAAAATCAAGGACAGTAAAAGCAAATGATTGCCAAAAAGGTGTGAAATTAATTTCTTAACTGTACAAGTCTTCTGTAACTTCAATTTAAAAGAGTAATATTTTAATGAATAATTTTCATTAAGCAGAGAAGTCTGTGCAAAAGCTCATCTGAGATGGAACTTGTAAAAAAAAAAAAAATCGTTATGAAAGAAGAGGGATCATGAGTGCCAAAAGACTACTTTCTGTCATCTAAGTTTTTGATATTATGGTCTGAGAAAATAAAATTCTCATATTTTCTTCTCTAACAGTACAATGCTCTGGAAGGCTATGGCACAGCTGATGGTAAGGAGAATAATATTCACTTAGAACTGGCACAAAGCAGACAATGAGATTCAAACTGTTGCAATGTTTTCATAAATTCATTCTCCACTATATCCACAGCACCTTCCCTGACAATGAGACTGCAACCAAAGTCTTGCTAAACAGTCCTAAAATATTTTAACCTTATTGCTTTTTTGCATCTGGCTTTCCATGACGATTATCAGACTGGCATTTGTCAAGCTGATGTCTGTTTTGTTGGCATAGATCACACAAGGCAGCTAATTCTGTTCTGTTCTTGTTTGGCTGAGTCTAATCTCCTGGAATTCAAGAGTCAGCCAAACTTGGTATACCATGCAGTGGAAAAGGCTGCGTACAAAATCTACAACAAAAGTGCTATATTAGTGGGCCTCTCTGATTTAGGAATAAAGATGGTTAAGAAAATGTCCTTTCTCTCATGACCATGTCTTGAAAGTAGTTGTCTGATGTACTCATACATGTCTTTGATAACCCTTCTCTTTCTATTTTCTATTGGAATTCACACAAATACAGGACTACAAATAACAGGTACTCAGGATGTGATATCCACTATTTCAAAAACATTTAGGTTTCACTCTTCAAACTTTACTCTGCAAACTGCTCAGAAATGTAGTTTCTAAAGGAAAGGGTGTATTTTCTCTTAGTCACATGACTCTAGAAATAGGCTTTTTGATTAAAAACATTGTTGAAGTCCAAACAGTAGCGCTAAAAACACTTCAAGGGTCATCCACCCCACCTACAGTAAATAACTCTTCAGCATTTTATTACTGAATCGTCTGAGATTTCTTTCTTCTGGCTAAAACCTTCCAAAGTGCATAGCTGCACACAGACTTCTCCAGAATTTGCTTGCTAATTAACTGCAATAATATATATCAGTCTTGTTTCTGTTTGTTCTTTTAACCAGATTAGATTTTCTCCCCAGCACAAAGGACCTTGTCCCATGGCTGCAGTGCCAGTGGAACTGTTGCTGTACAAAGCAAACAGCGTGGGCGAGAAGCTGCCCCAAACACCCTTGGGGTGCAACCTTCGTGCCCTGCTGACAGACATCGTGGGGACCACCATCTGCACAGGCTACGTGTCACCCATGGCACCCAGCAAGGCCCTGTCAGGTCTGCTGCCCTGGTCAGGAAAGCATCTCCTCTGCACAGAGCTCTCCAGCGTGTGACGCGTGCTCAGCCCGCCTTAGTGAAGGAGCTCTGAAGTTCCTGGATGCAGAGACTGTCTCGTGCCATTCAGCTGCCTTTGCATGCCAACTCCTTAGAGCTGTCTTTAGACTATAAAACTCTTACTTGTGCAACATATCAGGTCAGTGATAGCCTCCAGTGCTAACTCAGCGCAGAATCGCGGCAGGATCTGTAGTAACCTACCATGCAGCTCTGTTGTATGGGGTTTTTTAATGTCGACTCATTTTCACTAATGTGAGTAATGTTAGTTAATGGGTGGTGCTGTGCGATGAGGGAGCAGTGTCAAAGTCTAAGGCTTTGCTATGTACTGAAAGATATGCACAAGCAAGCACAGGGTTTTGCAACAATAGGAACTGTTTACGATTTTACAGCTTATGATTCATATGTAAAATGAACAGCAAGAATAATGGTTGCAGTTGCGCAAACTTATATTGAAAATTATCCTGAAAGTTGATTAAATTCTGAAAATTATTAAAGGGTATCTTGTGGTTTTTTTTATTCTTGCAAAGTGTGCTGTTAATAATAAAAATTAATAATCATGTTTACTACATAGGGCTTGAAGGGAATCAAGTACAGGATTTCCATCATGTTTCCAGGTGATAACAGTAGTCTACCTGTGCCTTGATTTTCTAACTTGTTTTTCTTCACTTATCTGGACACAGATAAAAAACCACTCTAGCTGTCTATCCCATGCAACAAGGCTTAAACAAGCAACAAACAAAAGACAGCATGCCCATAAGCAAGATCAATGATTTCTCCATTAGTTAATGTATCACTACAGAACCAAGAACCACATATACCTGCAAACACCTGTTTCTTGTCATATTATTTTGAATTGAGTGTTTAGTTTTACATGCACGTGTACCTCTTTAGTCTTCTGAGGGTTGTGTGTTGTTTGTCTGTTATTTTTTAAATCTCCTTTCATCTGTTTTGAAAAGACTGCTTGAAAAGAGAGTTTCTAAACAAATACTGATGTTCTAGACCACCATCTGCAATTACTCAGTGCAGAGAAGAAATCCTGAAAGGCTAACTTTCATCATGAGGAATCTGGAAAAACGCAGTCTCAGCATGTGCATTTGAGCAGCAAGCAAGACAAAATATCATTTAAGAGTATCACAAGGTCAAAAGAGATTAATATTTACCTTAGCTGGTTTAAGTCCTGCCCTGTCATCACAGGAGATGCACAGATGCTGAAATGAGAGCCTGCTCATGTAACACAATCTGGATAACCTGTATAGCCTATCTGCTCAATACAGAGCTTTTTGCAGGCATAAACAGCAATCTTTGCAATAACTATATTAATACTCTCCACTGTCTCTGACTGGTGTTTTCTTTTCACATGATACTTAATTTTTACAGTACAGTGCTTAATCTTTCTTGCACCTACAAGCTTTAAATACCTATTTCTACAGCAATAATACCAAAATTGGAGGTTTTGCAAGATCCTGGCTCTGTAATAAATTAAGATTGAACAATTGCTTTCAAAAGTCTTTAAAAAAGATTTTAATATTAATATCTTTAGGAATTGCAGTGGATGGGAAAAGGAAAGTTCTATATTTATCCTAGGGCCATGGATTCTCTTGCTTTGACTTTATTGATGAGCTATTTCAGTTATTCTTATTAAATCAATATTAATGACAAAGCAGTGCAACGAGCTTTACATTTTGTAAAGTCAGAAACTCTACACAGAGTCTTGAGTGGGTTGAAACAAATGCTTTTATTTGGCCTTTCAAATTGACAGTATTAAAAATACTTCAACTTCACAAAGGCATAAATTTTGAGCTCTTTAAAGTACGTCAGCAAACAAATTCCTCATAATTAGGCATTTAACAAACGTGAGCAAAAGTATTTATGAAGACAAGCAAACAAACTTGAACAGCAACACACTATATCTTAGTTATTAGTTATTACCCACATATATGGAGGGGACATTACATACAACTTCAACACTTCTGTGTCTAGGGGTAGACAAATAACCTGCTTCCATTTATGTTTTTGAAAATCTTGTGCCTTGTAATTCTTTCCTTTGCAAGCTTCAGGGGGAAAAAATCATGAAATACTATATGAAGCTAGGAAATATTTTGATTCCTTTTCAAAGTTTTCCTCAATGTATTAAACTTTGGAAGTTTCCAGACTAACATCCAAACAGTTATGTGCTGAAGAGATCTTGCCCAATTTGTGAGCTAAAGATCTTTCGACTGCTCAGCCAGACACACAGGATTTTGTGCTGACAAACTGAAATGGAAGCAAAGTTGATACCTAGATAATTTTCATTAAAAACAACAGCAAATTTTTAAGACCCATACGCAGAAAGAAACATGCATGATTCCTGGACAAAATAGAATACTGGCAATATCTTGGAAAGATACGCCTCTAAAAGTTGTCTAAAATTCATTTACTGTATTTTGTATTACAGCATTTTCTTTTTTTTTATGCAAGGGTCTCAAACTTGCTTCTTTGAACATCTAAAACCATTAAGTTATTGAGCCTCAGTACCTCACAGTAGACATATAATCTGCCTCTGGTTGGTGGACTGGAAAATGAGGGTTAGGGGAGCGAGGGAGTCACCAGACAGTTTAATATAAAGAATATCAAGAATCTTCATTTAATTCCTCTATTCTAGCAAGCTGAAAATACTCACACACACAAGTAAATACTGGTTCAGGTTCGTCTGAAGCCATTTCCTCATGTCCTTTTCACAAGATTATTTCTTCTTCCTACGAGGAAACAACAGAAAGACAAAAGAAATAGGGAGTATATACACAGAGTCTCTCACAGGTAAATGTGTCTGAGAGGAAAAAATATCTTTAAGTTAGAGAAATCACCCAGAAAGAAAGATCTTATCCTAGTTGAGAATACTTGCAATCAAATTAGGTACACACTTCTCTATAAAGAATTCAGTAATTCTCTCTAACAGTATTGTTTATGGCTATGGTACCTACTCCTCTCATATGGAAATTAGTCTAAGATTTTGTTCTGAATTACTCTTTGACAGCTTACAGTATCAGGGATTACTGTAAAAGATGAGAGAATTTGTGGTGATTAACCATTCTGTTCAGTTATCAATTTGCAAAACTTGAAGATGAGATTGCTTGTAAGTCATTTTTTGTCAACATGTTTACGCAATCAGAGAGTGATTAAAAATACAAGAAAGCATGATGCTTTCAGGTCCTGAAAAATACAGGTCCAGGGTTACCACTGATAAACAAATAAGCTGAAATTTTGTTCAGCCTTTTAACAAAGTACTGCACATGATTTAAACACAGACCTGCCATAGGAATATACATGTATTTTTTTGCCTGGCTAAGTTTAAAAAATTTTACTGAAATGTTAACATACGATTTAAAAATGCACATTTCCACAAAATTTAGGGAAAAAAAAAGTTTTAAGATGCAGCTATATATTTCATTAATTTGCAGAATGCATTCATTTTTCCAGAATGGGCTTTCCTTAATTCTCTGGGTTTTAACAAAAGGAAAAAGCCCATATTTGCCTGTTGGATGTCTTTAAAGTCACTGGAGCTAATGTCAGAAAAAACATGGATTGGGTCCTACCAGTTAGTTTTACTTCTGAAGCACTGCTCAAATTTATAGAAGATAAAAATCATACATACAAGCTATGGGAATAATGCAGAGATATATTTGTTATTTTCTGTTTTATGAGTGACAAAGTATCTCTGAATGGCAAAGACAAGTACTTAAATTATATTTTAACAACTCTACCTACATTGTAACACCATAAGTCATTTGTATCTGTTCAAGATACCAAGAATTGCTGGACAATGACACAAATAATGTGCATTGTTAACAGCAACCAGCAAAGAAAGAAAATCTACAGATACATCACTTTTCCCTCAAAGTCCTGGGCTGTGCTTAGTTTAATTATTGTGAGCTATGTGATCAGTTAAGGAAGTGGCTGCAGCACAGCACATCAGCCCACAGGAATTCTGTGCAACCACCGAGAAGGTGCAGGCTCTGCAGTGGATGCTAAAGGCTCGTTTGGGCTGCGGGGCTGAAAGTCCAGCGGCAGCTTGTCAGAGGCAGCTCCAAACACCCACTGTGCACACATACTAATTTTCCTAAACACTGTATTGCAGATAGTTTCACCGGTGCTGAATCACTTGTTAACAGGCTTTACCTTTCTGCCTAATGAACGCCGATGCCAGGGGCCATTGGTATACAGAAGCATTTTACAACTATGCCATCAATAATTGTGTAATCACGTAATAATGAAAATGGAGAGTGGGCTAGAAGCTGGCATGTTCCTGGGTACTGCATATTTGATCAGCTCTGTGAACTGCCTGTGATGTAAAAAAAATTCTCACTTTCTCTTTATTAAACCGATATTTTGTTTTACTCGTGGAATTAATTTACATCTTTTGTCCAAAGGATTTATGTCTCTGTATTGTTTATAAGCTACTAAAATACAGCCACCTAGAGCCTGCTTGCTAAGTAAAGCAGGGAAAAAAGATATACTCCTGCTATTGTTAGTCTTTTTTGGATTTTTTTCCCCAATTATTAGTAGTTTGCCTCCTTTTCACAGCTTTGTATGTGTTAAAAAAAACCTCAATCACTGCAGTCTTGGAAGGACATTTTATATACTAGATTAAGCTCTGACTCTGCTATTAAAATGTATTTTAAGTTGTACAAACTGACCCCTTGCTGTCTCCCTGTGATACTTCTCACAAGGAGAACAAAGAGGAAAAAAAATTGAGCTTTTCTTACAAATGTGGCTGAGGAGATTCTTCGGGGTGAAAAAAAAGTGTTATTTATTCTGCTTCCTACACTGGCAGTGATTTCCACATGTCTGTCTGTGCTGGAGAAAAAAGACTAAGGAAATATTGGATATGCCTATGCGTATCAAAAGAACTTAGTTCAAAGATGGCAAAAAATCGGAATTGCTGGGCTTCTTTTAATGAAAAGGAATGTAGAGAGTTTGGGTTTATGGTGTCTATTATACCTGGGTCATTCACTCGGCTGATGCACTTTGTACCCTACTAACACTAATCTACAGATGCCAACATACTGTAAACAGGGCTGGAAGAAGACCATGGGGAGACAAGTTTTTAAGCTTTTCATAGTAAAGCTTCGAAAACCGTAAAATACTTCGCTAAAAACAAACCAACCAACCAACCAACAATCCCCCCCCCCTCCCCAAAACTAAAAACATACCCCAAAAAATTTAAAAAGCCAACCCAAGGGGTTTGATTGTTTCTTTTTAACTCCAGCCCATGCTCTGTCGCTTCAGTAACTTCCGAGCGGAGGGCGAAGAGCAGAAACGGCGGGCGGTTTGGACGATGCGATCGGTGAAGATTAACCCGCAGTGTCCTTCTCCTCCACGCCGAGGAAAACCACGGGGAAGCGAGCAGCGCAGCAGGCACCGGCGCGGCGGAGCCGAGCCCCGCGCAGGATGCGGCC
>VZTF01009121.1:117070-138687 GCA_013397755.1 Cnemophilus loriae | reverse complement strand
GGCGGGCGTGGCGCCCGCCGGCAGCGGGGAGCCGGCCCCGGGCAGGGCTCTGCGTCCTCGGCGGGACCTCCGCGGCACCCCGGGGGAGGAGGTTGTCAGGGGCGGCTTTGCCCGGCCGTGCCCTGCGCTGCCCGCCCGGCGGAGGGGCTCTCCCGGGGGGCTGGAGGTGAGGGAGCGAGGTAGGTACGCCGTCCCGGGCCGGCGTCCGCCGGTGCCGCCGGACACAGGACGGCGCATCGCCGGGGCCCCGCCGTCGGGGCCGAGTGGTGCTGGCGCAATCGCCCCGCTCCCCTCGCGCCGGAGGGCTCCTAGCGCCAGGCTCTGAGTGCAGTTCAGCACTGGAAAGGGAGGTTTCATTTAATTTTTTTTATTTTTCCTGGAGTTTGCCCTCATGTTTAGCATCAGAAAATTTCCGTCCTGCTCCAAATGGTATCCATGTGTTTAGGTAAAAAGCCAGCTGGGTATTAAATATTTTTGCCTTGTCAAAGTGCTCGTGGCAGGCTTACATTTTTTTTTTTCTTTTTTTGTAAACCTGTCAGGCTAGTCTAAGTAAATTTGGGGACGTTTTATCGTATCTTATCTCTTTTTTATGCTTCTGATACTGCTGTTTGGCTTGAGATTAGCACATTGATTTTTGTCACAGGTCATGTTTTTTAATAGATCTGTGTTGCCTGCAGAAAACTCCACTACTGGGTATTCCAGAGCAGGTTTAAAATAGGTGATGCAGAAGTTAACGGGCAGAATTTTCAAGTGCCCAGGGTTAGCGGGTCTGTCCAGCACTTTAATACTGTGCTCCTGGTCACAACACCTCGGCAATAAATAGTTGGCACAAAAAACTTGAGACAAAGACACAGAAACAATCATGTTTGGGTATGATGAGCATCTACGATTTGAAATGCCTCTCTACATTTTCCTCTTTCTACGTGTGTTACTTGAAAAAACTGCCCAGAGTAAATAAGATGAAAAGTTACACCTCACATCACCCGTCAAAGAACATATGTCCCAAAAAATTGCTTGTATCTAAAAAGCAGATTTTTTTTTCTGTTGTTATGCAAAATGAAATGTAATGCTAGGGGAAAAAAATGAAGTAATATTCTCAAATCCCACTGGGCGAAAGGAGGATTGTTGAAAAAAATAGGTTTGACTAAATGCGCACATTGCTGGCATAACAGTTAAAATACTTCAAAAATAGCCTTAGAGTCAAGATTTTTCACTTCTGTTGTCTTATGTGTGATGACCTTACACAATAACTGTACATAGGTAAAGACAGTTGAAGGTACAAACAATGCTTACCTAGTCGGTAGGCATTATACACTGAATTATATTTACACGGACTCTAGTAAGTTAAATCATATATTACTACTATTAATGGCATCTCTTATTAATCCAACATCAAACATCAGCAGACTGCAAAGAAAACTTAGTTTTGTTATTCTTCCAAACAGTGGAAGAAGAGTTAATTTTAAGATGTTTCTAAACCTTCTGGTTTAAAAACGAACATTTCTTGTCTTAAAATACTGCTCTCTCACAATGGCTGTGTCTATTTGGACATGTCATGTTTATTTGTGAGTTGAAAATACGAGAAAGAGCAGGGTGCAGATGCAACTCTCCTTTGTTTCATACAGCATGCCAGTTTGTGCGTGCTTCTCAAGTAACACGAGCAGCACAGAACAGCAGCCTAACACCTGAATGGGGGGTGGAAGAGACCTAAAGAAAAGAAAGCACTTTTTTTTTTTTTAATTCGTTTTGTCAGAACCTAAGCTGAAGGCAAAATTGTCCTTGGATATCAAAATTTTTAGAGCATTTAACAGTGTTGCAGGAATAACTTTGCAGTGATTTATCTTCATCTAGAGGCAGACTCAGGAGATGAACTCATGTAGAAGTAAGTAGAGATGCTTACTTGGTGACAACTATTTGAAATTAGAAGACAGAATATACTGTCATTCTTCAAACACAAATACTACCATTGTGATTTAGCTTACTTCTTTATTGTATTTATTCAGAATTAACAAACTGCCATAGAACTAATTAATTCCTTTTTAAAAAATGAAATATTGAACATCTTAATAATGATAAAGGCACTCCAAATTAAGGTTTCATTTAAACTTTGAAGAATTTAATAATGGTTGTCCTCCCTTCAGATTTGGTGATTTAATTTTTATTAGTGTTAGACTCCAGCAACTTACAGAAATATGCAAAGATTTCATTCTCATTGAAAGACACATTAGCAAATTGTTGAGTGGCCCAGTTGATAAGTGCTCCTGGTGTGAACAATGTTTGGTAAATAAAAAATCATGGGAGTCTATTAGCAAAATTCATATTACATTGCTTGGTTAGTTGCCAAAGCTCTGCTAGAACAATTAGAAAGAGTATGGTCATTATTGTCAGCATGTATGACTAACAAAGTTGCATATTTTTACGGAGTCAAAGTCAGTTCTTGGAAATGTTTAAAGTATTGCTGTGCCTTACTTATCTTATGTATTTAATTATCAGCATACACCTACCATAAATGCTGTAGTCCAATTCCGGGTGACAATATACTTAGGTATTAAAATTTTGAAGTATAAATAAAGTAACTTTTTTAAATCCTTTTTTTTTTTCTTTTTAAAATTGGAAATGAATCCTCTAGTAAGCTCAAAAATGTGATTCATTTGTTTATTTATGTAGGCTTAAAATTAAGTGTACACAAATTCTAACTGTCATCTTGAAGTGCATTAGTCTTTTAGCACTGTTTGCATATATGTGTTTGTATATGGGACAGCAAACTATTATCATCAGGGAATATTATTCTGAGTACAACTCCCAATTTTGGAATGGAGCATATCAATTTAATTAGAATTCAGACCCAGTATTGTGTATCAGGGCCAAATTTTGAAGCGGTCTACTTGTGTAGTGCCTGCTACTTTTTTTAATCTTGTCACAGTTCAAGCTGAACTACTTGTAATTATTGCTACGTTTTTCTGCTTGCCAGGAGTGTGCTTTAAGATTGTGGTTTCTACCTAGGTATTTCCTTGTAAGTTGTTTCAGTGTCAGGTTATGTAGCTTCATAAATTGTTAGTTAGTTTCAGAGTGGTTAAAAATACTTTAATTGCAAGTCTAGTTTCTGGTCGTAGGTAGAGGCCATAGCTTCTAATCTCACGAAAGCAAATATTTTTGATCAGGAGTATTGCTGTGTTTGGCGGCGTTTTATACAAGAAAATAGTACATCAAATCCATAAAAGAATTATTATAAAGTCATAGGATGCTGATATATTTTCTCTTTGTGCATTTATGTGGATAAAATCAAGAAATCAGATGGTAATTAGAGAATTTAGGTGCTGAAAAGTAATTTCAACTTCAACTGGTGATTTCCCATAATTAAACTGGTTACCACAATTTGGTCAGTATTGCCAGATGCTTTTTTTTTTCAGATAGATATTTGGGAGCAGCAAACAGAAAAATGAGTGGATACTTCTGAAAATTCTATGCGTAGACCAGAATTTCACAACCTGGATTTCTCAGCCTATGTGGATTTTGTAGCTGAGTATTTAGGCACTGTTTCAGAAAAGCATCTAACTTCTTTGAACTCAATCCTTACACACCTAAGTTCTGCTGCAGTTGTGTGGGTGGATAGATGTGTGCTTAAGTGCCTCCCTGGGCCAGCCAAATTCACAGATTTAGTTTTGAGGAGCTCTGGATGTGGCAGCTCATGCACACCTGGCACTCTTTGGATCACACTCACGGGCTGGATGGATGTCTGAGTGTTCTGCCATCTGTTATGTGTTTGTGGATTTCACCATAGCGTGTTGGTTGTATGTGCTGAGGTCACGTGGCTCGTTTTTTGTTTGGTTTGTCTTTTTTTTTGTTTTCTATATAGATATAGTTCTGCCTATGTACAGAGTTGAGGGAAGCCATGCAGAAATGGCTGGAATAGGAAGAAAGCAGTTATGCGTGTTAAGAAGTCTAAGAAGTTGTGGATGAAGAAGAGTAAGGCATTTACTTTGATGTTGGTATTATATATAAGTTTCATATGTCAAGGGAAACATAGGAGCCTAACTACTTGGGTTGTACATACGCATACATACTTGTATATATATTTGAGAACATTTTATCCAGCAGCTTGCTCTGAGAGCTGAAGAAATCTCTGACTGGTTCCTTGTAATTAAAAGATCAGTACTAGAGCCTTCAATTCTTTACACCTACTTTCTCTGCTTTTAATAGTTTCATTAACACCTTGTGTCTCCAAAAGAACGTTGGTGTTTATTTTAAAAGTGGGTGTTTGAAACAGTTTGAAACCTTCTATGGAAAAACTGCACAAAGAACAATAGTTTCACTGGCTTTCACCTTTGTGTGAAAGGCACCTTGTTAAGTGGTACCTGATCTTCATGAAATGCTTCTTATTAAATCTTTTGCAAGTGCACATAGTCAGGACACTTCATTGCATTCTTTCTTCTAGCCTTATGTGCTTCTTGAGAGGAACAGATAAAGATGAGCCTTCCTTTCTCTCCCCTGTTGCTATGATCCCAGCAATCTACCAGCTTCGTGCTGGGCTGAGAAAATGAATGAATGCAATTAGTCCTTCAGGAGTCATGGTCGTGGCATTCATATGGAGAGGCATACATAACGTATATGGCGTATGTAATGAGAATGTGCATTTCAATGTTTGTGTATATATATACTTACATATATATGCGTAAATATACACATATGTGTGTGTGTATGCATTGAAGTGTGTCATTAGGTGGTGATGTGGTGTACGGTATATCGTGAATATTGTGCGAGGGGAAAAAACATCTGAAAATGAATTTTTTCAATTGAACTCTTGAGTGTTTAGAAAGTGAATGGAATTTTCATCAGATTTCCAGGTCTAATCTCCCAGCTAAGTTATTTTGTGTTAAAAGTTCAAAGCAGTAATAAAAGAATTATTTGTAGATTCTGTGTTTTAGTTCTTGGCCATCTTCCCAGTTTGCTGTTCCTTACACGCTGGTAGTTCCTGGGTCAGGAGGTGGGCAGGTAGATAAGCTAGCACTTGGGCACACCAATGTAAAATGAAACAGAGAAGAATTACATGAGTATGCTTTGAGAACTCTTTCGGCTTATTTGAGTGCCTTGTGACTTCTTCTTCCAACACCAGTCTGTTGCTGGGCGGAGGATTGCAGCATTGTTGAAATGCTAGACTACCAAGAAAACACATAAAGAAGGTTGGTAATTGGGAATAGCTCAGAGAAGATGCTAACAAAGACACAACCTTTCCTGGAAAAACCATGAGTACAGAGTAGTTTGTCCATGTCTTTGAGATATGCCTCCATTGCTTTGGCTTACTGTTTTCAAACTTTTTTTTTCAATGCAATTAGAAGTATTTTAGATCTGCATTTTTTTTCCAATAAATACTCTTTGCTCTGCTACCCAGTTCTGAGCATTGTTTTTAAAAAACGTCTTTAGTCTCGTGATTAATCTAATATTCCAGTGTTTCTGAATGGTCTAATTCACTTTTGAGAATAAAGGGCCCTGTTCTGTTTAAGTTTTTTGTTATACTTGTGCTTGAAATTTAGTCAGTCAGCAGCACACCAACATAATGAAATGAAAACGTTTGGTTTGAAATAAACAGACAAGTTATTGAAATTGCATTCTGATGGTATTACAGTTATTATGAGTAAGCCATACTGTAAGGTACTTCAGCACAGCTGAATGGAAGAATAGAATCATTCACGCATTAGGAGTCTTCCTTGCATTTTTGCACTCTCCCTATTCATTGTAGTCTCGCCAAGCTAGATTATGGTTGAGCTCATTTAAAATGGTGCGTATTATTTTATAGTGTGCAAACATGTATAGATATCCGAAATCCTCTTTTTTAGGAGACTGAGCCTAGATTGTTACATTACAAAAGCACGAATTCCCATTCCTATATATTTTGGAAAATAATTTGTGTTAAAATGAAGTGTGTGAAAATACGTGTGTAAGAAAACCCCCCACTGTTCTGCAAGGATTGAGATTGTATTTCTCCACCATAGAATGCCAGAAAAATACAGTAAAAGAAAAATACATCCCTATATGTATATTATATGTATATATATTTAATCTGGGGAAACATCCTTCATATTCTGCTGCTGACAGGTTGATGAAAATACATTGTTAGATCCTAGTTTTATGAAAATATGAGTTTATTTCAGACTGCTGCAAAATGTAGAGACATAGTGGTGTCCATATTCTGTTAACTGGTATGCAAAGAGCTTTATGGCCATTTTTCTGTTTAAATGCATGACCAGTAAAAATGCTGTCAAAAGAAAAATCACCTAATGAGAAGATGCACAAGAGTCCTGCAAATTAACAAGATCTGCTTGAATTATCTGCTAATACTAATTAAAGCAAATTCTTCAAGTTCTGCAATATTTACTGGAAAGTTACAATTCTTATTGTCACTTGCATTATAATCTAGCGGAAGAATTTTCCTATCCATGCTGACATATTGTGTGGAAAAAGGACCTTACACTCACAAAACCTGTAAGTAAGTTATTTTTCATGTTCATTTTCTTTCCCATAATTAGATCAGCATATTAAACTGTTCAACAGTAGTATCTGCAATAAAAAATCTTATTTTCCGTTTATCACTGAGTAACTTTATTTTTTTGTTTGTTTTCATCAGACTTTTGAAGAACCATCTTATTTGATAGGCACAGTCTTTGGGTTTTGATTACAGTGATGGAATGGTACAGAGTGTAGAGAAGAAATGATTTGTTTATGAATCATTTGGTGAGGCAAAAAAAAAAAAGGGTATGAGATACATTAACTTTGACGCTGGTCACCCTCTGCTAAAACGCATTTGTTTCATTCTGAAAGATAAAATTTGGACTCGTGACATTTAAAAGGATGCATGTTTTGACAGAATATATTTTGTGCCATAATTAATGTTTGCCATGGAGCATTGACCTTCTTTATTCATTAAAATAATAAAATACTTCCTCCCTGAAATTACTTAGCTTTTCTTGCTTGGGGGTGGAAGCTGGCAGAGAGCAGGCGTGTTCACATGGTGTGAGTTGTTCATCAGTAGTAGTTGAGCACTGCAGCCGTTCCCTGGTGGGTAGCAATGAAGCACTACCTTTTTGGTTTTGTGGATTTCAGAGTAGTATTTTTCATATTCATGTTACAATTCAGGAGAATTTCCTTCTCTTTACAGACATTCAAATCACATTATCTTGTCACACAGGGACTTGCTAAGAAATATATAAATATTGTTATTATCAGGCTATTACTGTATATAGGAGTTTTTGTTTTACTTTTTACTTTGAATTTGTTTCAAATTTGTGAATAAATTTGAGTGTCCTTTCTCAGCCTGTGCCTTTGAAACTGGAGCTGAATACATTCTAACTCTTTTAATCAGAACTAAACAAAAAAAATCCCTCAAATCTCTTAATGTCTAATATTTTGTTGGTTTTGTAGTGCTGTATAAATAAAATACAGATTTTTTTTTTTTTGTGAGGAGACAAAAAAAGAAAGTATTTTATTTTACTTACTGCCAATTTTAATGATGATCTTTGTAGCACAGTTGTCAGTCTTCCATGCTAATTCATCAGCATTAGGTTAGGACTTCTAGCAGCTTTAATGATGTTGAGTCTCCTGCAATTGTTAAAAGTTGTTGCAAGAAAATTCACCAATTAATGCTGTTAATGAGCAGGAAAAACAGCTGCATTGGGTTTTTGTTTGGTGGTTGTGGTTTGCCCCCCCTCGCCCCCCCAACTTTATTTGATGTCTAATCAGATTTTTCAAAAAATAGTTATGTATTCATACAGGCAGGGCATTTGGTGAGCAGAAGTTAACAAAGTAGGAGCTATCAATCCTGCTCTCTTTCCTATTGTTTCCAGAAAAGAAGGAAATAAAGAGAGACTCTGGAATTTGAAAGTATTGACCTTCTGACACGCACACACAGCATGGTCATTGCGCTGGCACACAAAGTGCCTTAAGCCACCATAATGGCAAACTGCATTTTTGAAGTCACTGATATGAGAGCCAGCTGGATGGGGGATGGACAGCCAACAGTGATTCTGCAGCTATTTGTAAGTTACCACTTTAGAGCCAGACAGCTTCACTTTTATATTCCCAAACTTACCACTTTGGAATAATGTTGCTTTGTTCAGCTTAGCCAAGGATTTGTGACTGCTACATAGACTTAGAACCGTTTGGTCCAGAATTGTGTGGTCATTCTTCATAGAAATCAGCTTCACAGAGTAATTTCATTCATCTGGTCGTGGGGGAGGGATGAGAAACAGTGAAGGAACATTCAGATATAGCATTCTTCGAGGAAATTGCACATGCACATTAGCTAGTCGCTTTTTAAAGATAAAGGCAGAGATTTGGATCAAGCAGTTAAAAGCCAATTCAGACCAATGCCTTAAGATTACATGTGATCTCTTGGATAGGCTTTCCATGTGTAGTCTGGAAAGGACCTAATATTTTATGTACTGCAACAGCTCTTACCCCTGGCCCATGTATTTATTTATTTATTTATTATTTGTTTACAGTTATTGCTCCAATACACTTTTACATAATTTTGCAGTTCTCTTGGGACTTAGTTTATTAAAATTTAGTGATCCATCACTAAGTGGGGTACAGTACAAATACTGGTGCTCCCAAAAGGGAGTTTTTGTGCCAAACCAAAAGAAATAATAGGGATACAAAAGCTGCCAAAAAGCGTGTCTCCCAATTGCTAATTAATCAGGCGAAAAAGCACCTCAGCAACTACAGCTGAATGCGGAACAGTTTATTGTAAATGCTGAAAAAAGATATGTGAAGAGGGCATAGCATCTCTTTGTTCGTAACTATGTGTAATTAAAAAAAAAAAGTCAACTATGTGATGGAGTCAGTGGGGATTTCTTTTATGTTGATGGCATTGTCAGTGGATAGACCTCTTTCAAAAAACTTCGTGCTACTAACAAAAAAACTTAAACTTTTAAAATTTTTTTCTGTCAGTTTCTGTCTGTTTGTGGTAATTAATATCTCTAGACAATAACCAAGGCTTTAGAAAAGATATTTTAAAAAACTTCTATCTTCACTAATCTGGATTACAAGGTGTGATAGAAAAAGAACCATTGCTATGAATATCTGGTATCCAAAGCTGCCAATCACTTTTGGCACAGCTCCCATCATGGTCGCTGTGCCCATAATTAAATGCCTGTCATTAGTGTATTTTTCCATAACATTTACAATGGAAAAGGCAAGGGGTCCTTGCAGAGCTATGGCTGTCAGGGGAACAATAAAAACTAATTACACACTGTGCTGTCACCATTGTCAGCTCTGCTTTTGGGGGCAAAGAACATGGGAAGTGTGTGCNATACAATGCCCAGTTGGGGAAATTTGGTCCTAGTGAAGTCATATTTACTCGGAAGATTATTATTCTTTATTCCAAAGATTTTAATTCTGGGGTTATATTTGTCCCTTCACTTACGCCCAAGTTGCATACACTTTTCCCTTTGCTTTTGTGCCACATTTGCCTTTCTCTCTTTCTGTCTTGCACGCTTTCTGGTGAACTGAGCTTTCCAATAAAATTGCTGCGATCAAGACCAGTATTTGTCTGCATTTATTAAATGGGTGGAAATCATCTTTTGTATGCTTTTGCTTGTGCCTTGCATAGTAAACTGGATTAGAAAAAAGCTGAATGAAAGCAGCCAGTCTGCATGTTCGTGTTCTTTTCTGTTTCCAGCCCATAGTGTGTGGGTTATCTTAAGTGAAATCAGGCTGAGATTTTGGTGTACTGCAGTAGTGACTTGTGTGAAATGCGTGCTTGTTCCATTTATCTTTGCACACATATTTCCAAATGTAAGCATAAATGCAGAATTGCAATGTGAACTATCTTAAGTTCTGTTCTTAAAGACATTGAAAGAGTGAAGTTGTGCCTTCACACTAATATTTACTAATTATTTTTTTCTGCAGCCTGTAAAATGGGCAATTTATTTAAGCATATTTTTAGGCCACTGATTTAAAAAGAATATATTCTCAAAACTAGAATTTTGAATATATTTAGGTACCAAGAGTTGCAGACAGCAGCAATATGGGATTTTTGAGACTGCTTGGTGCCTAACTGTCTTAGATTTTATTTCAGCTTTTTTGCACATGTAGTTTCTTAAATACTTCCCAAAAATTGTCCATTAACATTTATTAAGGAAAATTGTTTAAATACATATCCTCGTTTTTAAAAGTAGAAGTAGTTAGTAGGAGCTGATGGGTAGTAATTTTTATTTTTATTGCAGTATTTTTGGAGGTATTCGTATCCAACTTATTAACACAAAAAGATCCTTGAACTACTTTGGACGGGAGTTGATTTAGGTCCTGTATTGATGATTTTATGGTGTAGTTCCGAATATGAGTTTCAATAGTTAGGCTTGTCAGTTTTTGTGAGGCTGCTCAATCTGTGTGAATCGAATCCAGTGAGGGGGCACAGCAGCACGGGACTGCAGAACCCTGTGGGTGTTTGTCTGGTTGGGTTCGTATAAGTTCGAGACTATAATTTTTTTGAACAGTTTTTGCAGAGTTGGGATCTCTGCCTTTGGGAACGGAAGAGGGTAGAAGCAAACCTGGTTGAATGAGAAGTGTTTTGCTGTCAGCCGTTTCAAAAGTGAGAACTGGCTTACCGTATGTGATTAGCAGACGGACGGACATTAGTGAAACTCCGAGGTATGGGATGCCCTGTATAGTGTAGTATGGTTTGGTATGGGATGAAAATAATTAATACAAGATCATGAAGGTAAGATTAATCAGATATAGTAGTACACCACTGAGGTACTTGTGTTTTGTGTTTTCCAAAGCAGTATATGCAATATACAGGTCTCTTCTTCATGAGATACTCCTTAAAAACTGAGTTTATCTTGTGAATGCCCGAATAGAATGGAATGATTTCCTCACTGAAATAACTAAACCACTGTATTCAGGAAAGAAGTCTCTGTTTTCTAGAAATTAGAATAATAGCCTTCTACAAAAGAGAACTCCCTGGAGAATGCAACTTCTCCTTGTAAATATAAAACCTTTAATATATAAACCATGTAATTTATTACCTGGTTACCAAAATGATGAGCAGTTATTCCTGTTGTGTGGTATGTCCCTGTAGTTCGGGATTGCTGAGAAAGAAATTATTCTTACACATTTGATTTTCATGGAGTATCAAGTATTACATTTTTCTTGGTTTCCAGTGGACTTGCTGTTGTCTAGTAGCTATGAGACAGAGCATGATGAGAGGAAGATACATCTTTAAGGAAATGTGGCCCTTGTTAAATTTGAGACCATACCTATTGATGAAATAAACTTCTTTTGAGTAAAATAGAGTCTTGCGAAACATTCCAGTTCTAATTTTTAAACTGTATCCATCATTCATGTGTGAAATTTGATTGTGTTTCATTGTCTCCCTGTTGGTAGATCCCGTTGTAAGACATTGGGCCCAATTTAATACTACGTGCATGTATTTGTAGGGAGTTGCCTGCAAAGTTTTCGGAAATCTTTGAACATTTTATGTGTTGATTTTTTAAATTATATTTCAAAAGCCTCGTGAATATTTAATAACTTTTTGTGTTAATTCACAAATGTTGTAAAGGAATGCATACACAATTTTATCGAGGAACTTACATCTTAAAAAGTCTTCAGACAAACTACCTTTAGAAAAAAAAGCAAGAACAGTTTCTGCAGAGCACGATCATTTTGTAATACACATAATAGCATAATCCTCACTTAAAAACATGACATATAAATCAAAAATCTCTATTGTAGATGGGAACTTCATTAGCAGAAGGGTTGAGGGTTTTGAGAGTATAAAGAGATTTTGTTGAAATAAAACCAAAATAAAAAGAATGTTGTTATTTGCAGTATCTTTAATCAAGGTGGTATGAAATTTCTCATTAAGGTTAAGATTCACATTATCATAACAAGTGACAGTGTGGGTGAAGAAGGAAAATTAATTACAGAGGTAGATCACACTTGCATCTCATTATATCATGGCTATTCACTGCATTCAAATTCCAAGCAAACCCCTTCTCTGTATCTCAGTTATATAAAACTTACTTGCAAAGAACATTTTATGAGGAGACTTTCCATATTCAGTGCTTCTACTCCAAAGCATGATAGTTAGCTTTAAAAAAAAAAAGTTTTTTTAGTGATTTACAGCATTACTTTATTATTACTTTCTCAGTTCCTGTGTCTGGCTGAACTACATTTTATAGCTTACTGTAAAAAGAAATCTCCATTTTCCATTTTCCATACTAGCTGTCTTGATTTAGTGCTCATATAATGGCCTTCTTCAGAACAAAGCGTTTGGAAGACTTTCCTAAGCACTTAATTTTAGGTGTGGAGTTTGGAGGTAATGTATTGTTACTGATGAAAGCAATTTTGCCTTTGTAATTTCTCTGAGTGAATCAGATCATTGCAGTGCCCAATTAGGATTTCTGTACTTGTTTTTTGTAATGTATGACAGAGGAATGATTGCTTCTTCTTTGTGTTTGCATGCTTCTTTGCTTCATAATGCTGGTATAGTGGTTGCATACAAGACTTAATTTTTAGATTAGACTTAGTATCACGTTGGTTTAACCCAGTCATCCAGAATTAACAGTTTTCTTTCAGACTCAGTCCTATGTGTAAGACAAAATGTTGTCTACTCTCCGCCATGTAGTGGATATGTCAGAGACAAAAAATGAGACTTGGTAGCGTCTTAGGTCCCAAAAGTAAGTGACATACCCAGGTGAAAGGGTTCTGTGTTTTTCAGTTAAATGTGCTAGACACTAGCACTGTTACTTGTGATTTCTGTTAGGGATAGATTTATTACTGGCTTTGGTCTGAGAAACACTCCCACCTTTGAGAAGGAAGAGAAATACTAATTTCTTGAGATAAATTCATAGGTTTTAGGAAGACCATTTCCTGCACTCCCAGCCACTGTAGCTGGCATCAGTGCAGTAATGCTTTTATTTAAATAATGTATCAGAGGAAAGAACACTGTTTACACAAATACTACTTGCCAGTTGAGGAACTATCTCATTAATACAGCATATCCTGATTTATGATAAAATGGGATAACTAACTACTTGTTCTGCAGTGTTCCCTTAACAAGTGATTGGGACTAAACTGTAAGTAGTATTCTGCCATATTTATTTAATGAGCACAGAGTAAAAGAAATGGCATGGTAACATACTCTGGCCAGATGCTGTGCTGTATTTGCATGAAATTCCCATTGAGTTTACTGAATGTTCTTTTGTTTTTTTAAGTTGCAGTAGTAGAAGGGAATGAAGTAAGTATCCACTGTTCAGTTGATAGTACTTCACTATGCCTCATTCTCTTTTTTTATTCCTCTCTAAATTTCAAAAATATTACTAGTAATCCTAAGATGTTTTGAAAAATAGAACATGATTAAATCTCTCTAAAAGGTTTTACCCTGTGTTTTCATTTACCACTTTTGCAAAGCCCATTGATTTTACCTTTTATTTTGGTTGTTGTTTACTGAATGTTTACTCCTCATCAAAACTACAGTTTTGAGCCTGGTTATGTATTTATTTTGTAAAACTTATTTATCCATATATTGATTAAAATTTTCACCCTGCATATGAGGTTAGTAGAAAGTAATTTAAAAGATGGGTAAGAGACGTTTGTTACAAATTGAACATGGTATAAAAGTGACCGTACTTATTTGAGACTTGGAAGCCTCATAACTTTATTATTTTGAACTCTGTTTCATAAACAAAGATTTCTTATTTACTCAGGAGTCTTACATCTGTTGTAGGTGTGTTTGTGACTTCCTTTAATTTTACTGTGTTTTTATACTTTTATGCTTATAAGCTTTTCTGCATTTCCTTAAAGTGAGAGGAGTGGAATTGGAAATTCCATCTGATGCTGGCAAACTTTTAAAATCAAACAAATGCCATGATGATAATGCAACATTCTCCAGTGAAGCAGCTTGAACAATCAAAACTTCATGCATCTGAATATTGAACATGCAAGGTGGAAAGATGCATCTGTTCTGCTGTTGATGCCCTTTAACCACAGGGCTGACATAATTTTTTTTTTTTCAAAAGATCCTGACACATCTGAAGCTAAAGCTGTAATTTTTCCTGCTTTAACAGTAGCTTGTCAGACTCTTTGACTCAAAACTTTCAGTGGAATCTAACATGAGAGAGCATGTTGAGACAGGACTCCAACCACTCTAAACAAAAAATCATATAGCTGCCTTTCAGTTTGAACAGGTAAATTATGATTGTCAGTCCAGTTGTATGTTACTGTCAGAAATGTGATTTTTGGGAGGAGGATTTTTTTGTTTGTTTGTTTTGTTGTTGTTTTTTTTTGTTTTTTTTTTTGTATTATGTGGATTGTTATGGAGAGTAAGAGGAGAAGCTAAAGAAGAATGGGGGGAGATTCTCTAAACTGCAACCTCAGTTTTCCACCAGGGCACGTCTTCTGATTTTGTTGGTTTTTTCTGCAACTCTGCAAGCTTCTAGAAGCAGGTGAATACTTCTACAGAAGTGTGAATGCAATAAAAAAAGAAAAATAATCCTGAAATTTTAGTGGAAAAAATTGTTTATTTAAAAACATTTAATTGTACTATCATTAGTTATGAAGCATCCATTTTTTCTGGATGCAAGTACTTGCATCTTGCATGTAACTTTGGTCCTTAATGTGATAAAAGACAGTTCTTGCCTTTTTTTTTCTGTCTTTGTTCACTTGATAAGCTGAAAGTGTGTTTCTTACATATGATTTTTAAAGTTCAGAATGTTGTATCTGTGGAAGAGGATGCATTGCTATAATCTATGGTTGTGCTGTAGGTTGTGGTCATGCTGTGACCTAGGTGTTGCAAAGAGAATGAGAGCTTTAGATAGCTGATGAGGTGGGCTTTCTTTGCAAACTTCATTTACTTGCATCTCTTTAAATGGATTTGCATGTAGTAGCTACCTGATGTGTGATTTTCAAACTTTGCTAATCGGCTTTAGGGGGAAAACTACTTTCCTAATTATAAGTGGCTGATTACTCTTCAAACATAAGTTGTTGTAGAGTGTCCTTTTATCTTTCTTGTCCCATTTCCCTTTTCCTTTTTTTCTCTTTGTTCTGTGACCATGACTATTTCCAAGAAAAAATACTTTTGTTTTTAATTTGTTTATCCCTTTAACTTCACCTTGTTAGAATAAAACCAGGGAAGGTCTAGGGATTCCCAGCTAGTGTGTTCTCCCTGGAAGGAGCCATGAAACTGTGGCTGGGAACTGCAGCAAATATTGATTGGGTGCCTGAGGGGAGCCTTGCTCAGAGCTCACTCTGAAGACTTGAAAGGCGCCTATTGTTCCTTCTTAGTCAGTACTCCATAGCCAAGGCTGAAGTATGCAAGTGTTAGGAGAAGAAGAAAGGCAGTGGGGGAAATTAAACAGTGAACACAGCTGAAGGTGTAACTGCTCAATGCTGAGGGAAGGGAAGCCTCCAAGAGAAAAAGGGCAAAGACTTTATGTGGCTTGCATAAAGCTTTGCAGAGGTGGAGTGTCCAAAACCGTCCTCTTTGCGTGAGGTGCTAGACGAACATAGCTTTAATATCGTTTAGGTGGGATGTGGAGAAGAGGTACAAACTTTTTCCTTTAAGGGATGGTTCCTCCCAAGAACTCTGCAATTCTTTGTGCACAAGTAAGCAATAAAGGTGGATTATTGGACAGCTCTTGCTGCCTCACAGTTTGAGGCTCTAATCAAAGCAGCGATGGATGAAGTATTTGGGAGAGTTTAACCACCGCTGTTCTGTTCCATGTAGCTGTTGCTTGGCTGTACAGAAGAAAGGCAAAATGCAGAGGATGTAGTTTAATTAGGCTACCATTTCTTATTAATTCATTTGGAAACACAGCTTGGCAATAAACACAGGCTGCAGATTGTTGTCCTTGCCTTGGCCAGTCCATCCTCTTTGGAGAAGCTTCTGCCAACCAGTGCCAGGTGGGTGATGGACCCTTTCTTTAAGGTGCAGTGAGGAGCTGTCTGATCTGTTTGTACTTTCCTGTCCCCTTTCTGTTTTCCTTAGAAGCATTTTTTTCCTAAGTTCCTTTAAAATTCTTGTTTGCCAGGATATTTTACCTCATTATTGGATGAGTACTTATGTTGGGTGGGCGGGTAGAACAGCCTACTACATTACATTCACCTGAACTGAATCTCTGTATGCATAGAGATCCCTGACTTGCTGTGATGAAAGTGGAATTCATCTCACCAGGCTTCCTAGCTCCCTCCCTCCCTTCCTGCCCAAGAAAAGCCTTCAAAGAAAAAATAGGATTAGCATTGTACCTGCTGCCAGTCTTTAAAAAAAAAAAAAATCTTTCCCTGCTGATTAATTTTTGCTTCTGGATCGGTGCTCCTTAAATATGATGAGGGAGATGTCTCACACATTTCACAATGGTCACCTGCCCTCCTACCTTTCTATTTTGTCTCAGTTATGTTCTCCGTTCCATCCTGTCCTTCAGTCTAGATGATGTAAGGAAACTTCAAAGGACCCATGAGCTCCTTTTATTCCAACTTGCAAGACAAAGCCTTGCCCTCTGCTTTTCAGACTACGGAAATGACAGTGTATCTGTCTCATTATTGTAAAGCATATTGGGATATTTTGAATATGAAAGGATCTGTATAAAAGCAAATTCTGTTTACTTCACCTCAGATGGGAAT
Source organism: Cnemophilus loriae (assembly GCA_013397755.1). Lineage (NCBI taxonomy): Eukaryota > Metazoa > Chordata > Aves > Passeriformes > Corvidae > Cnemophilus > Cnemophilus loriae. Next base: position 122,073 of record VZTF01009121.1, on the reverse strand, counting down.
AGGATTGTCTTGTTACTGCACTAGTCCTTTATCTGAGAAGGAGAAGTGCTTGACAGTGTGCTAATAACGAGTCTGCTCTGTGTTTTACTTGCACCCTCTAGCAGCACTGTAACAGGAAGAAACCCAGTCTCCATGGGTGGGGTAGAAGTAGTTGAGACAAGGATGTGAATTACCTAAAATATAAAAATACTGTTGATGAGAAACTTGAAGTTCAGTGCTTTAAAGCTAGCAAAAGCATCATTTTTCATGTTGATAGAGAGCAGTACTATTTCAAAGTGAGAAAACATGAATTTCGATAGGTAAGTGACACATTATTGTAAACTGCTGTGAAACAATGTGACTGAAATTTTAGTTTACCATAATTTTATTAGAGATTGACTTATTTGGTGTCTAGAATGCTTGGAGGTATAAAATCGGTTTGGTTGAAGTATTGTGTTGTCACCCCACGGCAAACATTTTTCTCCTTTTTCCCCCTAACGAGAAGAATACCATATGTAAATATTATAGGTTGGTAGTAAAATCCTGTTCAAGATCCTTTATCTGTTTTTGAAGACAGAAATGTTGAGGGAATTTGTAGTTATATACAAAAGAGGAAGGTTTATGATTATTTTTTTCTGCTGTAAATCTGTGTTCCTTTGAACCAGTATTTAAAACACTTAACAAATTTACATCTTCTTTTCCAGTTTTAAGTTTCTTAGGTTTTGTTCTGCCTTGGATTCTAAAGCAACAGCTGGAAAATATATTTTACTGAAAAACACTGCATCACAAACACCAACTTGAAAAAGTTAAACATCATTAAAAAGAATTTTTGTGTATGCCTCAAATGCGAAGTGACTTCCAATACAGCCCGTGTTAGGAAACAAGTAAGGCACTTGTCTGGGCCACTTTTCTTTCTTTTCTTTTTCTTTTTCTTTTTTTTTTTTTTAATACTGTTCTGATTTGGGTTTATGCCTCCCTTCCTCAACTACCACAACAATTTTATACTAGGATTGATACTTTACAGACAGGAAAATTCTGAGTTGCTTCTTCTGCAGCAGTCAAAACAATTCTCTGTTCCATAAGCTGTGAGATCTTTATTTTAACCTTAAAGCATGTGTATATGACAGAGCGTAAAATGCCTGCATTTTGGAATGGTTTATTGTTATACCTGGAAAACTACATACTGTTTCTTTGTATTTGTCAAATTAACTATTCTCAATTACATTAATTTGTGAATTGACTGGCTTTTACTAAAATAGAATGACCAATCAAATGTACTCATGTGATGTTTTTTCAGTCTCATGCTAAAAAGAAAAATCAAAATAATGTTCCCTGACTACTCTAGCTGAAATTTCAACTGTAACCATGAGTTTTCTTGAAAGCTTACAAGTCTTACTGTTTTTTGTCTCTGCAATGCTGCGTTTGCCTCACAGCTCCATAATGCAACTTTATTTTTTACACTACTCTTCTAACCAGCTGTTTTCCCATCCTAGCAGAAGTCAGTTTGAAAAACAGATTGTTATTAGTACTTACTACTGCATACTGTGTTGCATTTGTTTTCTTCATACTTTTTTGATTCTATTATTCTGTAAACATTAATCCAAATTTCAAATAAGTACAATAACTGTGCTGTATTAATGCAAAATACTCTCTTTCATACACCAGTCATGCCCACTGTTTCTCTTAGAAGTTCTACATTTACTTTTCCTGTTTTGTAATAACAGAATTTTATAATGGACATATGTTACTACAAAATTGAACGAATTTACCTCAATATTTTTATTTAATTTTTTAAAAAATCTAGATCTGTCAGGGTTTTTTTCCAAAGGACCACAGTTAAAATGCTGTAAGATCTGGGAGGAATGCTGGTTCTGCAAAAATCTTCTCAGGAGTGTTTTATTTTACAGTAGGTGTTTGCAAAGAGCAGAAATTCGTACAAAGACGTGTTAGGAGTGTGTCTGTCTCCACGAGGAGTGAAGCCATGGATGGGTTACAGTGCCTCATGCTCTGCTTACAGTTCACACCTTTCACATCGAAAAAGATCTTTGTTGAGAACAAAGGAAGAAAACCCCTCATCATCTGTGCAGGTGCTGATTTTCAGTTCACCTTCACCGTAAGCAGCTTCCTGGTGGTTTTTTTTTTTGGTGCAGCTCGTTTCCTATGGCAGTTTGGCCTTTCAATGAATTAATTGAAATCACAAAAAGTGGTAAATTGCTGTTCTCCCAGGGCACAGGGTTTGTGCCCAGCCAGTTCCTTGCTTTGGATAGATGAATCGGAGATGTACACAACCTCCTAACTGAACACAGTTACTGTGTCTTTCCCCCTGCGTTACAGCTTCAGAAAGGAGTTGAATTTTATGTTTTTCTATATTTGTTAACCAGATTCTGCATTGACTTGTTCATTTGTGACTCATGAGAAATGTAAGAATGGGGTTTAGAGCAACTAAGCTTATCTTAGCTTGATTAGTCAGAAACAATAGCAAACAATGGTACTGTAAGTGGGAAAAATAATTTTATTTCTTGACCGTCCAGTACTGGGTTTCATTGCTATATTTCAGGACAGGAAATTCAGGACAATGTATAGGTGTATGTTCTTATTGTAATGCATTTAAATTATTATTGGGAAGGGTTATTGGAATTACTGCTTTTGCCCACACTGATGATATGAATATATGTCTTGAATGTATATTTCATATTTCTATTAATTAAATCAATTAAATAAAAGCAGTTATTGCCAAACTGTTATGTCTTCATTTAAAAAACATTTAAAACTGTTATTTTCCTTCTGTTTTTCCATATTTTTGATGTTTGTTTGTATCCCTTACTTCCCTGCTTCTTATTTAACATAACAGTTTCAATATTATGATTTGAATTTTACAGCCAGAAAAATTCAGGATGCATCAATGAAGGTTGTTTTTGAAGCATTAAAATTTGCGTCTCTAGAGTCTACAACAAGCATGGGCATTTTCTTTTGCATAATTACTCACCCTTCTATGAAGTATTAGAACGCTTGTACCAAAAGAGCATAATAAAGTATGAACCTAGCAGGGTCCTGAAGGTCTCCATTGTAATTTATAAGCTCTTACCTGAACTAAAAGTTCAAAACAACCTAGTTCTATGTCATTTTCGTAAACAGAACATGAAAATGGTTGTTTTATCTCTGTGATACAAGGATTCTCTCTAAAAGCTGCAGTTATTCTGCATCATGGAATATCAAAATTGGCACACGTTTTACAATGATCCGTACAAGTTTCAGCAGATAAGATTCATTGTATCTGGTCTATCACTCTGCCTTAATGCAGAATAAAAAAAGTGATACAGACTCATATATGTGTACACTTATGCATGATATTTAATCTAATTGGTCACATTTTTTTAAAAATGTCGTGAAGCTCTGGTCCGGTATCTGCTAAAATACTTTGAACATGTCATGTAAGTGCCTGTCTGAGCAGGCACTTCTCTAAACTATAGTGACATTGCAGTGTTTTAAAACATTATGAAATGCTGAAGGACTGGTTTTATATGTATTTGTTAAGATATTTTGATGCTTGTGCATAAAATAGTTTAAAGAAACTTAAAATTCATAATGGGCTCTGTCATGAATAATCAGGAAACAGAAATGGTTTGATTTTTCAACCTGATCTTTTACTTGAGCAGTTAATCTCTGACATGCTTGGAAAAAATACTTATTTTCAGAAATGGATTTTGCAAATACAATGCCTAAAGATGCAAAATTTATAAAGTTCTGCTAGCGAACAGATGTGTCATTTTATCCTTAGGGCTTTAGATTATGAATTACATTAATTTGTAGAATTTCAAATTTATTAATACAGAATTTTAAAATTCTGGCCTCTAGAATATTTTTCAAAACCCTATTTAAGTTACAGCAGTTTCTGAAGATATGTAAATTGCACATTCACCTTCAGTTTTGAGTGCATTTTCTTACTAAAATATAGCAATTGGCCAGCTCATATTCTTCATTTCCCACAGTCTCTGTATTTGACATAGGTGTTCAAGAATGCCTTTTCGACAGCTTGTCTAAATAATTGCTGAAATGAGAGAAAGCTTTCACTTACTTGGTGAATTGTAAAACACACACACAAAAATCCCTGCTCTTTGAAAGGGTTAAGGCTTTTCATGAAGGTTAATAGAAAGTAAAGAAGTGTAGCAATGTAGTGTTTGTTTGAAGAATTTGAGCCAAGGTGTCTATTTATCTCTAATGGGGGATGACAACGAAGGATTTAAGAAGTCACCCCAGTTATTGTCTCAACCACAAAAACCTTCTGCCTGCATCTTTCAACTTGCTTCACCACTTCTGAAGAAGCAATGGACAAACTGCTGAATTTTTATTAATCAGCTTAGCCTAATGAGATGAAAAGACCTTTTCAGAATTATGGAGGGAGAGATACACACATACGAGAAAACCATTTTTGAATGCTTTCACATCTAGGCATTTTCTTCATACCAGCTGGGAAAATGCAGACCTGAGTTCTGCTTGGCTCCCTCACCTGCCTTCCTTCTTTTTCCTACCTCACTTTAGATCTTCTGTAAGCAAATGTTCATGATGTGTTCCCCCCACACCCTGCCAGGAGCAAGTAAAAGGAAGACATAATGTAGGTTTGGATGGAGATACCTTTGGGAACTGAGGCAAGAAAGCCTAAGCTAATAAAACGTGACTCTTCTGATGGGGGCCCTATTTGGATAGCTTGCCTCTTCTAAATTCTCCTTTTCCTTTCCCTCCCTCCCTCTCTCCCTCCCCCCAGCTCCCTCTCCTTTTCTCTCTCTTGTCAAGCCCACTTCATAAATGGTAGCAGCTGGAGATCTTTTTAGTGGCATTCAGGGATTACTGCCCTTCAGGATTTTAATAAGCCCCACTGCCTGAAATGCCTGTGAGGGTGCTCTCTGAGACAATTACCATTCAGGGCTGGGATTGAGGGCTCTTCATGGCCCAGATGGCCAAGGGGCTGTGTATGGGCAGATAGCCTTCCCTGAACAACAGATCAGTGGAGCAAAGAGAGCGTGTGG
>VZTF01009121.1:98018-117020 GCA_013397755.1 Cnemophilus loriae | reverse complement strand
TTTTTTTTTTTTTTCCTGCCCCTCCGCTTTCTTTTCTCTCTTGGCTAGGTTGAGAAGTGGGAAGAAGGAGAAAAGGAAGTGAATAAGGAAGGGGGTTCTATCACTTTGCAGCTAATCAAAGCTAAGTTTGCTCATCCTCTTATACATAACTGGATTTAAACTGTGACCTCTTAAGAACTGCAATTTGAGGTTACATATCCCTATTCACTGTAAGGCAGCTGCTCTTTGTAATTTAAAAATACAATACCCCTGATTATGAGGAGTATTTCTTAGCTGCCCTCATAGGAAGAAATAACCCGGAAAGGACTAGAACAAGGTCTGTTCTTATTTTAGGACTGGGAACAGAGGACAAAAATTGCAGGCAAAACTAGTTGGTAGCTGTGGATGTGTGGGACTGAAAAACACAGCTGGTTAAAAGAAGGCAAATATTTAGCTGAAAGGAACTGATCATTTAAGTTTACTTTTACCTGCAGTATGGGATGGCTTCTAGATGAAGCACATAGAAATTAATTGAGGGACTTCTGAAAAGACTTTCCTTGGATTACATTTTAGCCACTGAAATAAGGAAGGGCATGGCTTAGGGGAGAAAGTTTGAAGTTGTTTTTTTGCAAGGATGGCTCCTTAGTGACTTAAGTACTTGCAAAGCTAATTTCAGTACAGCTATAGCTTTTGGGTCTTGCAGTCCTGTGCAAAAAGTGGAAAATGTGGCTTATTAGTTGAACAGCTGTTCCCTGTCTGGATGGAGAGACATTAATTTTTTAATCTTTGGACCCCCTGATGTCAGAAAAACCAATTTATGCCTCTTCACATTAAAGTTAAGATTTGTGATACAGAGCTCAATTGCTGCCCATTTGCTTTTGACTCAATGAATACTTCATTCATTTAGATCATATTTAATAAGAAAATAAAATGCATCATGTAATAAAAGAGAGAAATTGCCTTAAATAAAAAGCATATAGCTGGACTGTCTTATGGCTGGATAGTTTGGATGAATGGGACTAATTCTGTAGTTATTGATCCTGAGGATTCTTCTCCCATATCCCAGTAAGCTGTAGCAAGTTAATTTGTGGAATGGCTGAAACTGCAAATCAAACTTTAAAAAGAGTATTTGGCTGTTCTCTCAGAAAAATAATAGATATGAATTGGCGGTAAAATTTTGCTTGCTTATAATGTATATACAAACAACTCTGCTTCATAAATTGTTGGTTTCAAAGAATTACACAAAATTAAAGCAGGGTAATAATTTCTTACTTTAGAAAGTGTGGCGATGGCTAAGAAATAGTCAGGTCCTCCTGTTTGTTGTAACACTTCTGAACTCTTCCTCCTTCCTCTGAATATTGAAGACTTCTCAAGTAGAGTAGTTGTGTTGAGGGATACCTCTGCAGTTGAGAAGTCATTTGTAACAGAAATAGTAATGCAGGATGACATTTCAGCTCATTGAAATAATTGGGATAATCACGGAAGTGGATAAGAGGAGTAAAATTTGCGCAGTTTTAAGAAATAATAGCTTTTCACATATTATCTTTTCAGTCCTCAAATTCAATTTGCATGAGAGACAGCATTATAAATTAGAATAATTTATTTAACATTGACACGTGATTCTTAGGTTCAGCTTGAATTGATAAGACTGGACAACCTCAGCCAAAGATTTCTCGTGTATATATAAACATTTCTTCAAGGAGTTTGGTGTATATATTCTGACACTTCTGAGAGATCCAGCGGATGTACTGCTCCATTTCAGCTATGGTTGCAGGATGTGTAGTTTCATGCTGGAACATCTAGGCTCTTACTTCAATCATAAATACGTGTGCAACACTGCAGATATCATAAATTGTGCTCTTCAAGGTGTGTTAATCACATCAGTGTGATGTGATATCACCCATAATTTTGGGTGAGTGGAAAACTGGACTAAGAATGTCATGTTGATTCAGGCTAAAACTGTGTAGATGAATCAGGCTGAAACTATATGCTGAACTGTTTACAATAATGGTACTGTGTTTCTGTGTGTAAATGTAATGTTATAGTTGCTCAGTGGGCTCCTAGTTTTAATTATCATTTTGGATAAATTCAAAATTTTGGAAAATTTTCAAAATATTTCAAGTTTCTGCTTTGTGTGTTTTATGTCAGGAATGGTGTATTTTCAGAAGGACTTTTGGTCTCTCTAAAGTGCTGTGTGCATCTCATCACCTCAGAGCATTGCTGCAACATCCAAATAGCGATCAAAATAGATATTTAAGATGCTGTGTGATATTTCCTATACAAGATATAGGACCATGATCTTCAGATCATGCTTAACATCTAGGATGTTCAACATCTGGGTTACTTCTCAACCTTCAAGGTTTTGCCACATCTTTTTTTTTTTTTGGTCTCTTTTTTGCCCCTCAATACTAGGATCAGTCTAATTTTTAATCCCATTAAGAGATTAATTTCTCCTCCTCTGTCTTCTATCAGGATTCTTGGTTAATAGCAAAGCATTCTAGAGGTACATGCCCAGATAGGACCTGAAAAATGGATACCATAGAAGAAGGCCTATTTGTAACATATAAAAAGCATATAGCACTGGAATATTTTTGCTTTCTTTTCTCTGTCTTCCAGCATGACGTGTCTGATTTTAGCCTTTTCACATTTTTTTTTATTTTAGTGTCAGCAGACAAAGTGTGTGCAGTAATTTACCTGACAGTGTCTACTGCTGCCAGGTCTGATGGAGTCACAGAACAGCATTATAGTGCTTTTCTAAATGTCATGAGCATTTAGCTAAGGGCTCCTGCAGTCTGAATGGATTTTCTCCAGTTTTTGTTTTAAAAAACATGTAACCCTTAATTAGAATTTTTGCATTTTTCTAGTTAATAATATATACTGTGAAGTAATTCTTGGATCCTTGTATTATAAAGGCAGGTGTATAAAGAAAACTGTTTTCTTTTCATTTGTCAACATTTACTGTCCTTCTGTGTGTTTTCTATTTCTGAATAGCTGCAGAAATAATTGTGAAAATACTTCTAATTATCTTGGATTAGGTGGATAAAATAAAACCAGCAAAAAATTGGTTGATAGGCCATTACCATAATTTGTAGGTACTATGTATGTACTTAACCAGTGATTTTGAATCTCCTCCTAGTGGAAACAATAGTTTAGCATTCAAATATCAATTATTTTATTAACAGATATTTCCTTCAACTGTTGTTCGGTTAACTACAGGATCACATTCTGTAAGCAATGAAATACTAAATAATTTCACTTCAGAACTTCTAAAATTTTGGACTTCTGCTTCACGTCTTTAGTGATGTTTGTGTTTTTAGGTTTCTGTTAAGGGAGAAGGGTGTTGCTATCTAAATGTCTCTGTGAGCACATCCAGACCATGCTGTTCAAAGTGGTGTCCTGCAACACAATCTGATACGCTGTAAATGGACAATATTTTTGTTATGTCATTAGGAAATGAGATGATAGTGTTAGTCGCAGTATGTGGAAAAACTAAGGCAATCCTAAAAATACAGTGAAATTCAGCAGTTAATAGGAATCGTTTTATAGCAGTCTCTAGATATAGTTTCCCATTTGTTTATTGGTGTGGATTTGTTAAATTAGCATTATTTTTCCGTTTTATAAATTAAACCTATTTACTTGTGTAAAAAATGAGGGAAGAAATTTTTAATGCCACATGAAAAAGTGTGGGGGGGATGTTTCAAAGAATTACTCCAAGTAAAATACTCTGGTAACCAGTTGGGTTCTTGATTGTGGGTCTGGTTTTATGCCTCAGTGAACAAAATGCACTTAATTGGTGTTTATTCACTCCAAGTGTCTCAAACAGTAAACAGGAATAAAATTGTTCAGAAGTGTCTGCACGTCATTTCCTCACAACTTGCCATGACTCTCTGGCGCTTCTGGTTTTGTCGGATTATTAGTCTGTGAAGGAAGAGATAAAGCATTTCCTTGTATTGAATTTGAGCACGCTGTGTGCTTTGGGCAGAATGAAATATTAAAGGCAGTTTGCGATCTCACAGATGAGTAGGGCAGGCAAACTTTCGCACGCACACAGAAGTGGGGAGCAGTGAGTTAGAGGCATCTGGAGGTGCCTGAATTTAGGAGATTTTTTCGTGGCTGTATTTCTCTCCCACATACAGGGATGCTCCACCCACATGGTTTTAAATGGCTGCTTTAATTATTTTTCTGAATATCTCTGGACCAAATGTCCTTGTTAATCCTTCTGTTGACTGTGGCTTCATAAACTATTTCATAAACACAATAAACATCGCTAATTGTAATGAACTCTCCCAGTCTAACATTCCTGAAACAGTGGAACCTGCAAGACGTGCTCCTGCAAATGACAGGGTGTGGATGTACTGCTCTCATTTTCATCAATAGAACAGATTAATTACAGTTGGGAAGGACATGATAGAGCTTACTTGGGAAAGAAAAATACTTTGGTGTACTGTGGTTAAAATACAAGGGGTTGAGTGTGTCATGCATCTTTATTTCTCATTTTTTGTAAATACATACAAGTTATGTATACTGCCAGTATACTGTCATTATGTATGTAGAGAGGTGGCCAGAGAAGGATTTCTAAAGTGTTGAGTAATGTTCTTTATACTGTATAATACGACACAACTGGTGATTGTCTTATACAGGGATGTTGTCCGTGGCAATCCTTCTTTATTAAAATTATCTTACATCTTGGCACACTGCTGAGACCTTCCATCCCATGGATGGCTGGTTTTACAAGTTTGGCCTTATCTGTCAGCTTGCCTGTGTGGAACCAAACTGAAATGTATCTATATTACTTAATGAGGAACTTTGTCTTAAGCGTAGAGAAGTCTCCCACTATGAGGCTGTCAGCTACCTCAGCCCTAAAATCCATGATAATTACCGTTTCTGTAAAATGCCCCTCATTATGGCACATAAAATGCCTGGCTGCAAAGAACTGCTCTGTGAAGATTGTGTGCTGCAAACCAGTCAGCATAAAATAAAACTCCTGGGTAAACAGTAAATAAATAGACATTATATTTGATACCATTTGCACATTTTTTGATGAAGGAGATTTCCAAGTTGTCTGGCAGTGAGACAACAACAATTTCATGCGTATAGTATTCACCGCAGAGGAACTTAGTGGTTCTTCTGCAGTCTGGTGAGCTTTTCTTGTCTATTACGAATGAATGTGCTGGCTCTGAGAGAAGGTGGTGCTCAAGGAGTTAAACACGGCTGTTTGCCATCGATCAATACTGGAAAAAATATGCAGTAAGAACCTAGTAACCTTCCAAAGAACTTGTTTTGAAATATTCATACAACAATAAAGGTGCAAATCCACATCTTTATTTGAAAGGAACTTAGCAAAGATGCATCCAATAGGAGGAAATATGAAAACACTTTTCCTCAATTACCAATCGTTAGCTCAAAGCAAGTAATGAAATTGTTTCAGAAAATAGCTGCATGATTATTTATTGACTTTGGCCACATTGATTTGCTAAATCATATGGATGCTATTAAAGTTTGCTGTTTTAAGCAACAACACCCTCTGCCCCCGTTCACCCCTTTCTTTCAATTGTCGTAGTCAAATCCCAACACAGCTTTCAAACCACAGTTTGAGAAATCATGCATTTGAGTTATACATGTAGTAGTTTCATATTTCTTAATTTTGTCCCCTTGGCTATTCCCACCCTTTGTATTTTGGCGCTTTTCTGTGTAGCATGGTCTGCAACTCAGATACAAAACTATAAACTGTGTTATTGGACGTGTGCTGTTGGTTCAAAATTCATTTAACTGGAGTGTGGACTATATTTTTCAAGCTGAAGTATTCCATATGTCCTACACTACAATGTCAAATTATATTAGTGGATTTTCAAAGCAAACAAAAAAAAGTAATCTAAAACTATATCTTTCAACTGCAGGGTTTTTTTAACAGTTCCCTGGTTATTTTAAAATAGCATATGTTAGAGCTGTCCCACATCTTATTACTCTGAAGGCTGGCGACAGAAATGCTGAATCATGCGAAGGATATTATAGAAAACTTGGAATATACTTAAATCGAGATATTGCAGACTTGTTCCTTAGCCATTTTTATCTGAGGCGGTCCCTCTCTTGACCTTTACTTATGTATTTTGAAGAAAGTATCCGATGTGTGATCTTTGGCTGGTGTGAGATCACTCTGAGTCGCATACTAGGAGCAAAATTAAACTCTCAGGAATAGAATTTGTAAAATTTGGTATCAGTTGTCCAAGTGGCACCGCCAGTGCACTGAATGACCTAGCAAAGGAAATGAACTTTGTATAGTTTATAACAGAAACCCAATTTTTCTAACATGCTGTTCCTTAAAAAAGGCAGGTTTCTCTTTCACTCTTAAGTAGCCTAAAGCTGTTTTATAGCATCCTTTTATAACATTAACACTGCATTCTCCAACTGGAAACCCATTTTTAGACTTTCCTGTGAATGAGTTAGAGGGGAGGGGGACTTTGTTACCAGAGGTGTAAGCAGAGTTAGCCAGTTTCTCTGGACTGTAGACTCTGAAACTTGCATCTTCTCATATATGTGACTCTCAGTGCTTGTCTTTCTAGCTACAAACCTCTGTTTTTTAACTCTATTGTTAGACCAACAGCAGCACTGCAAAAGGCCCTCCCCCTCATCTGAATGGGAGACTTGTCAGTACATTAAAAGTCTGAGCCTTCCCTACGAATGCATCGCATCCACCGGCCACATATCACTGCTAAAAGAAACATGGCACGCAGGTGTTTAAATTATTTACACTCATAATCGGCCTTTATGTTACATTGCTGAGCCAAGGCTCTGTTATTCTAGTGCATAATTGATGGTGCTCAGTAGTGGAAAAGTTAGAAAAGCGGAAGTAATGTGATGCGAAAGTTGAGCGAGGCAGCTCCAGCTGGCTCGGCTGCCCGGACCGAGCTGCCTGCACGGCCACCTGGAGAAGGCAGGGGAGCAGGCTTGGACCAGGCATCACATCGGGAGCTTGATCTGGCATTTGATGGGGAACGGATTTCTTCAGTTGAGCTGTGTGACCAGCAAGGGCTGGGAAGCTTTTGTAGTTCATCACAAATCGCGTCCGTAAATCTTCCGGAGGAATTACAAGTCTGTGTGCCCTAAAAGGAGACGTTTACTGTGAATCCTGCGTGATTCTGGATGGTGCTATGGCACGTACCAGTGGATGGCAAAAGGGCTATATTGCCCTGGTCATTCTGGTTCGTGTTAGAACTAGTTTGTTCTAGAACAGACAGTTCCATAGCCAGGTATGTTTTATAAAGGCTGCATACCTTCAGAAATTCTGACCACTTTAGCATACACAGGAATCTTTCACAAACAAAAGTGATCCAAAGACTGCCATATTTTGCAATGACTTTAGTAATGTTAAGACAATGTTGGATGCCAGTACATTACGGGATATACCCAATTATTTGAAAAAATCAATTACATCATGTCCAAAAACTTCAGTTAATTTATAAAGCAACTTAATATCTTTATTTTTTAATAAATATTGAAATACTTTTTAAAGAATGTATGCGGTTTACAAACATGGACTCATTTTAAAGGTTCTTTTCTGCCCTCCCCTCCCTTCGTTGGGCTTTTTCAATATTAAGTCAGTGCTTTTATTTTTCTGATCCTCCAATGTGGTACATGTGTGTAGTGTATGATAATGCACCATGATGTGACACAGAAAGAATGATTACTTCTCCAGTATAAAAAATAACCTGTATATTAAACAATAATGATTGCTGGTTTGGGCTTTGGTCTGTACCTAATAACATCTGTAGAAGTTCAAATTATTTTGGAAGTGCATCAGTTCTGTTGCTGATTTATCTAGATGAATGTCTTAATCACCAAACCCCTCAGCATTTCTTGGTCATTATCGCTAGGATATAAAAAAGGATATTTCACTACAGAAAGAAGCAAGATGGTTGTAGTAAAAAATTAGTTGCTTTGTTAGTTGCAAGTTGCTTTGGTTTATATTACTGATCTCTAGGTACACTGATTTATATATATTTTTTTTTTTTGGTAACACTATTTGTCTTTGGGGCAAGTAGTGCTTAGCCACGTGGTATAGTTGCAAGCAGACCTCTTGTGTAACTGGCAGTGAATAGTGCTAATGAGCAGGATTTTCACTCCTGTGAAAACAAGGGCTGCAGCCTGTGTAAACACTACTGGTGTAGCTGAAATGGACACATTGTGACAAGAGATGCATGGCTGAAATAATGAAACATTTGTGCACCTTGCTCGTACTTTGACAGAAATTGGTGCACTTCTAATGCTTGGAGCCCCTGACATAAACACAGTGTCTGGATGCACCTGAATGGATTATGTATTTTTACAATGGGTAGAATTTTATACTTTCTTGTGTGCGTGCTGTAAATGACCACTATTTAACCTCGGCTTGTATTACCTTGATACACATGGGTAGTGCTAATGCTAATGCATTACAATATGCATCACTACATGTGATGCTAACTGCTCACTCTGTGACAATTCTTCAGGTGATAAAGTGTCTAATAACTTACATTATTTCTAAGTAGAGAAAATAAATGTTTCATCCCCACTTGCTGTTAAGAATTGTGCAGAGATCCCAAATATTTTCATCCCTAAGCTTTAATAACCTTGTCTCATTAATATTTCTTATATTAATTCTGCTAGAAAGGCCCAAACAAACAAACAGCAAGAAGCAAATAAAATAAAAAAAAAGAAGGAAACATTGTAAGGATTAGTATGATAATAAAAATAACAAAAAATTACAAAATTATATTTCATATAGGAAACACTGCCTTGTAACATTTAATGAAGCAACACAAATCCTTGCAGCTTCTCTGATAATGGTGCTATAAAATACCCTAATATGCTTTAATGAAGGGAACCTGTGTCCTGTTGAAAATAATGACTATAGCAAAGTCCTATGCCATAACATTAGGGAGGCAAAATCAGGGCAAAAAATAATTAGACACTGAGGAAGAAAACTCCTCAAACAATCTTTTTGCTTGGCACTGTGTTGAACAAGACCTGTAGAGATACAATTGTAAGATGTACATTTTCTCAGTTAGGAAATATATTGAAGAATTTTATTTCATCGAAGTTATCTTCCCACTGGCAATTATTTTTGCGTCCCAGAAAAAAATTAGTGTTTTCAGATCATTACGTACCGTTTAAATGTTTGTCTCTTTTTGAACAGATAAATTATTATGTGTTTGTACAAACTCACTTTTTAAATATTCTTTCACATATACCACAAATATATGAATATTAGTCTCTAAATCAAGACTCCAACCTACCTCTGGCTTTGAAAAAGAAGGTGGAAGAAAAGACATTGTGGTATGAATTGGGATCTGTTTTTCCTTGGCTTCCCTCCTTTAATGTTTATTCAAAACGTCTTCCCGAGTTTTGGTCCTCTAGTTAAGGATTTAGTTAAGGATTTAGCAGTGGCAGAAATTCATATCCCAGATGAAGACGTGTAATGGCAATGGTGACAAACTGAGTATTAAAGGCTATGTCAGGAAAGTTCTCATGTGCCAGCACTTTAAAATCCACATACGTAGTCTGCTTTGTTAACTTATAGTGCAGCTACTTAGCTACACTAAGCTACGCTTAGTGACTCAGCAAGTGTAAGTAGTTGCAATTTAGGAAGCTGGGTATTCAGATAAAAGTTTTTGAAATGTGATAAATCAATCTGTGAAATGTCTTCAGATGTATGCTACTAATTTATGTGGGTTTCTTAATGCATTGTTAATGTCCTAGGATTACAGTGCTTGCTTTTGAGTTACTCTCTATTTCTAAGGATCTTTTTGTACCATGTCTATGTATTATTTTTAAAATAAATTTGTACGTATCTAATGTATATTTTTAAGATAGTTGTCTATTTAGTAGCTATAAATATGTAAGGATGGGAAATTAAAGAGTCTCCTTTCTACTTGTCCAGAAACAAAATGTGCTCTGTATTATCAAATTGGTCCAGTTATGTTCCTTGTTAGACTGTAAGAAGAAGGCTCTGATTCTTTAATACTTCACTGTAATTGTTAATTAGCGTTAAGTTATAGAGAATCTGTCTTGTAGAACCACATATCTTACTGATCCAAAATTAAACTGTTAATTATAGAGTTATAGGATCTACATATCTTCTAAATTCCTTCAGGAATGGTGACTCAGTCAGTTCACTGGGCAGCCTGTTCCAGTGCTTGACAACGCTTTGATTGAAAAAAAAATTTCCTAATATCTAATCTAAACCTCCCCTGGTGCAACTTGAGGTCATTTACTATCATCCTGTCACTTTTTGCCTGTGAGAAGAGCCTTAACCCCTTCTCACTACACCCTCCTTCCAGGCAGTTGAAGAGACCGATAAAGNACCAGCACCCCCAGGTCCTTTTCCTCCAGGCAGCTTTCCAGACACTGCCCCAGCCCATAGCACTGCAGGGGTTGTTGTGACCCAGGGGCTGGGCTCAGCACTCGGCCTTGTTGAAACTCATTCGGTTCTCCTTGGCCTATGGACCCAGCCTGTTCAGAACCTTCTGCAGGGCCTTCTTACCTTCAGGCAGAGGTACACTCCAACCCAATTTGGTGCCATTTGACTGTGGGTGTACTTGATGTCCTTATCCAGACAAATATATATACAAAGATATAAAGATATAAAACAGGATTCAACACTGGGTGCTGGGGAACCTCAGTGGTGACCAGCCACCAACGGGATGTAACTCTNCCTGGTGCAACTTGAGGTCATTTACTATCATCCTGTCACTTTTTGCCTGTGAGAAGAGCCTTAACCCCTTCTCACTACACCCTCCTTCCAGGCAGTTGAAGAGACCGATAAAGTCACCGTGAGCCTCCTTTCCTTCAGGCTGAACGCCCCCAGCTCCCTCAGCTGCTCCTCATCAGACATCTGCTCCAGACCCTTCCCCAGCCCTGCTGCCTTTCTCTGGACACACTCCAGCCCCTCAGTGTCCTTCCTGAACTGAAGGGCCCAGAACTGGACATAGANCACTGCAGGGGTTGTTGTGACCCAGGGGCTGGGCTCAGCACTCGGCCTTGTTGAAACTCATTCGGTTCTCCTTGGCCTATGGACCCAGCCTGTTCAGAACCTTCTGCAGGGCCTTCTTACCTTCAGGCAGAGGTACACTCCAACCCAATTTGGTGCCATTTGACTGTGGGTGTACTTGATGTCCTTATCCAGACAAATATATATACAAAGATATAAAGATATAAAACAGGATTCAACACTGGGTGCTGGGGAACCTCAGTGGTGACCAGCCACCAACGGGATGTAACTCTCTTCACCACCACTCTCTGGGCTTGGACACCCAGCCAGTTTTTCACCCAGTGACACTGCACCTGTCCAAGACATGAAAAGCCAGTTTCTCCAACAGAATGCTGTGGAAAATGGTGTCAAAGGCTTTACTAAAGTTTAGTCAGGCAGCATCCACAGCCATCCTCATCCACTGAGCAGGTCACCTTTTCACAGAGGGAGGCCAGCTTAGTTGAGTGGTACCTATCTTTCCTAAACCTGTGCTGGCTGGGCCTGATCCCCTGGTTGTCCTGTCTGTGCTGCATGATGGCACTTAGTACGATCCGCTCCATGACCTTTCCCAGCACCAAAGTCAGACTGACAGTCTTGCAGTTCCCTGGATCCTGACCTTCTCAGATGGATGCTGTATTTGCCAGCCACAGGTGAACTGGGACCTACCTACCAGGAAGGCTGATAAATGATGGAAAGTGGCTCCGTGATTGCTTCCTGGGACCCGTGGGTGGATCGCATCTGGGCACACACCACTTGTGTGTCTAAGTGGCAGGTCACTGACCATGTTTACTACTTGGTAAATAGTAGCCAGTATTTACAAGAGGAGTTAATAGTGGGATATGTTGTGAAATCTGCCGTTTTTGGTTTGGTGAGAGAGGTGTGCTTTGGAGTGGCTCGTTGGAGTTCAGCCTGAGATATGGCTAATGAGCTGTCTGTCAAAAGTGTGACAGTTGCCTACTGGATCTTAGGACAGTCCAGGCTGGAAGGGACTTCGAGAGTTGTCTAGTGCAGGGAATGTGCTGTAGCCATGGTGGTCTCTGTGGCCTCCAGCTCGACTCCCTCCAGTGTATCTGGAGCAATAACACACGAGACAATAACACATACCATACATAAACCACAAGACCTTACAGTGCTGTTCCCAGAGGGGTCTGTGCAGGGTGTCCAAACCACTCGTCTATCGCAGTGAGTCAGGAGGGGCTGAGGGTTTTACTTCTAAGATGGTGTCTCCACCTCCCGACTGCCATTCTGACTCCTTGGGCTCACTCAAGCATCAAATCCTTTCGTGAGCACAGGGCTTGCCCTCTGCACGCTATCACTGCAGAGCGGGGGCCATGCTGGCAACCAAAAAAGAAATTAAGCCAGAATTGCCACGCCATTCCTGCAGTTAGTCAGCTCACTGTGCAGGAGGTAGAGATTTCAAAAAAATACTTTGCTCTCATTAAGTAAATCTAAATGTACTTTTAAATTTTAAATCTTAGGGTTGTTTTGTTGTTTTAGATCTCTTTTATGAATTTTTCATATGCTATCTCCCATGCTGCTCGGTGTAATCCACTCTCAGGTGTAAATCTTAAGACATCTTCATAGCAAAAGTTACTCTTTTTCTTTTTTATTTTCTTATTGTGCCTTCTAAGTTTAAAAAAAAAAAAAAAAAAAAAAAGAAGAGAAAGATATTTCCAGAGAAAGGCTGAATTTCAAAAGCTGACAGTTGCTTTCTTGGCTGCTTTAAAAATTATAGTAGTTAACTCCAAAACTTGTGTCTAAGATGTGCCTTGACATGTAGTTTTCCTCTTTTACTTTCTTAGTAGTTTTATTTTTTCTTTTTGTGTCCTGCAGTATAGTTCTGTGCTTGATTTTGTGGAGACAGAGATGTCTTTAGGTGGAGGACATGTTTATTAGAGTGTGTAGACTGTTTCTAGGGAATTTTGTATCTGGATGGTCCAGATAGTTTCATGGCATTTACCTGAATTCTTAGGGCCTTATTTATGACTTGGGCTCATGGAAAGAACATAAATAGCTGGGGAGAAAAACATGCGGGGAATATTATCCTGCAGATAAAGAGAGGTGGTGTATTTCTGTATTTAGCTTATCTTTTTCCACTGGAGAAGGAAGAATTAGTGCATCCTTCAGGGACATATAAGATTTTTCTGCCAGAGTTGTTTATAGCATGAAGTAAGTATTTTTTGTAGCTGCCAACTGGTTTTTTTTAATGTTTTGGGAAGTAATAAGGCAGGATTGCAACTATAAATTGTTGTAGTGGTAGCTGCTTGCAGGCTTGCCCACTTACTCATAGTTCTTTATGGAAAGTTACGTTTAATTTCACTTAATGAATACTCAGGACTGACTCCACTCAAGTGCTTTGATGAGCTGTTAAATTTACAAATGTCGTGCAGTTGTAAATTACTGATAAAGATGAGTAAAAGGAGTACATTGACATACATTTCACATGATTTACTTAACATCAATCTTTCTCCACCCGCCCCTAAACGAGAGGCGCACAAATAGTGTGACAAGATATGTCCTCCATCCATGATGATTGTTACTTCTGCATTAAGGTTAACTGCTTTTTAGTGTTTTGATTTCTTTTTCTGTTTCTCATAAGAAATGTGCATAAAGGTGTGTGTACATTTAATAACTCACAGACAACAAATGGGAATGTGGGAATTGCTGTAATTAAAATATGACGTGGTAATTAAATCAGATAAAAATACCTTTTCACTTACAGAAGGAAGTCAGATAATAATTTATTCTCAAATATTATTGAATATTTGTTCTAAAAGAAGAACATACTAACCAAGATTAATTAAAGTCGTGGTTATGAAAATAATTTGTGTAATCAAGTAGCCATTATTCTTTGCCTTTCCTGATCCTTTTTTAAGTGAGAAAGGAGTATTTTCACAAGCATATGGATTCTGGGGGCCAAAATTGTCATTTACTTTGTATATATAACTGAGAGGCAAAAGCAGTTTGTACCTTTTTGAAACAATTTTTTTTTTTAATCTATGAAGGGGACAGCTTGGGCAGCAGATGAAATAATTCCATTTCTTTTCTTCTGATTATTTTCCAAATTTGTATAAAAAAGCTGTCAAGCTCTAGGATGAATTGTTCTCCTTCTTATATTCTTGAATTTCAGTTGAGTTTTAGATAAAGAAATCTGGCTGCTTAGATTACTTTTTATCTTGAATATGTCATGTTGTCCTCCCTTCATCCCCTAAAAATAGTCTTTCATTGCACTTGCTTTAATAAATGTAAAAGCTGTGAGTAATAGATTAGAACTAAATATGGTACTGATGGTGCTGTATATGAACAGCTCACTTAAGGAGTAATAAATTGCTTTCCTAGATATATTTTAAATAAGTTAGTTTTTAAAAAAATTATTTTGCTTATTATTTTTCTATAAAAACAAGTGATAGCTCCGTAGTTTTCCATGACTGAGATTTTGAGGAGGGCGAAATCTGCTGTGGTTAAGTGCTTTTGAAAAGAGCCCAGTGTGCCCGCGAGAACTTTTAATAATATTTCTATCCCTTTTATAGGACAGTAGGAATTTGTGGGAAAATGTTACATGTTATAAAATGTCAGAGCTGCAGAATTGTGAACATAATTTTTTTTTATTGGATGAATATTAAAATTGTGGTGCTATTTCTAGATATAAGTTAAATTTATGCTGATGATCCTATCTATACCTCCTGTGAAGACAATAAAAATTGCAAACAGATGGAAAGCTCCTATAAAGAAATCATATGGGAGGTAAATGTTTCACTGAACATAGATTATGTGACGGAATTATTAGTGGAGTCTTACAACAGAAATTGGGTTATTAAAGTACACTAGTTACCTTTACATATATTCATAATTAAATTCAAGAATTTTCTGACTCCTGTCCTCAGAAACATTTTTATAGCCATTATAGAACATATGCTAAACAAGAACATAGATTCCCTTATTATTTTTTGCACAAGAAAGAGGGAGAGCCTAAGGGAAAAAAAGTAATGCAATTTACTATAAAAATCCTGATTGGAAAGACATCCTGTATATGGTCCATCCTCTTTGAGTTGATCTGGACTTTTTTCAGTGCCATTTCTGATTTAAAGGACAGTTCTGAAAAGATGACTGTAATTTTTCAGAGCAACTGTGTGGCATTTTATTTTCACTTTATAAGGGAAATGCAGCAAAATGCTGCAGTTTTTCCTTTTAAGTAGTTTTTTTACTAAGTGAAGGCGAATCCTTCCTTGTATCCAGTGTTCATCTAAAGTTTTGATGCTGAGGTGTGAGATGTATTTCAGACAGATTTCAATGTTTGCAGTCTGGGATTTGCTTCCTTGGACTGTTGGCCTGAGACAGCAGGCACGGCTATTGCTGACGCAGAACAGTACGGGGAGCAGGACTGTGTGGCAAGTTTTCTTTGCAAGCTGAAAAGGACACTTCACATGCACCAGAGGAAACCTCAGAAAAGACGATATTTAAAAGTATTTGTGGGTCAATATATTAGGATTGCTGGCAGGTTAGTAACGTCTTCGAACCTTGAGCACCTCCAGATGTCCTGATGAATAGCTGAGTAAACTGTTGCAAGTCACTTGAACTTCTCTCAGCCAGGAATCTCAGCTGTAAAAACTGACATAGAAGCATGGCTCTTCACAATTCTTGAGGGCTGCTGCCAAATAATGGTTTTTAAATCCATGTTTGTGTTCTGGTATCGGTAAAAGAGTGTGAAATAGTTGGTAAAGGAGATGGGTGAAACCAGAGACCCTGTTAAGGCTGATCCGAATGTGGTAGATTTTTCCAAAGGTAGGTAATTCTTTGGAGGCTGTTGATACAAACCAGGTGGAGTAATACCTGAATATCTGCTGGCCAGACGCTGGAATTCAGCTTTTCATTTAGTTAAGTGGAAAGAAAGACCAATTTTTGACCTTTTGTTTTGTAGGGAGAGAACCTAAGGGGAAGATTGAACTGCATTTTTTCCTTCTTAGAGATGCAGTTTTCTGAAGTTCTGCTCTGAGAATTGTATTTTGCCGTGAACAGTCCATTCTGAAAGAGGGTAACTGAAGATAAACTAAGATAACATTAATGTCATTAATACACATTTATTTTATTTTGCATCATTACTGGTAGATTTTTACTTGAAAATCAAAAAATATCTGCCTTGTGGATAGTTTCACCTTTAAAAAAATATCTGAAAGTCTCCCCACATTTTTTGTTTCTGGGCATGGCTACTTCAACAATGTTGTTTAATAGGAGGTATCCAGTTAAGGGAAGCCACACATGTATTAATTGTCTCTATGGAAATTGGGAATTTTAAGTCACAGTGCAGTGTTTAAGGTCCAAAAATCAAGTCTGTTGAGGGAAGTTTTTAGTATCTTCTTTAGAAGTGGGAGACTAGAGGTAGCAGTTAGCCACACTTGCACAGTTTGGCAAAGATCTAATCTTTTTGAATGCATTGCTTGTGAGTTATTATTTCTAATCACATGCTTGATTGAATCCACTGAAATAACTCTGACTGAAAAGGCAGGGAGTTAAATCCAAAACTAAGTATGTATTTTAACTGAAAATAGAGATCATCATGGAATGTGTTCTCAATCAGCACTTGACATTTGTCTGAATATATAGCTTAAAAGGAAAAAAAAATAAGAAGGTAAAAAAGGTAAGCACTGTTCTGTCCTTTGGTGGGAGCAGTGTGTGAAAAACTGTGATTGAACTCTAAGGATGAAAATGGAAGCCCTGGATCACACAGAGAAATAATAAAACTGGGCTCTGATGGTGTTATGCTAAGTGCAGTTAATATTGCAAATGTGCTATGAGAGGAAAATCAAGTGATCCTTTGAAATCCTTCCAGAGATTGCCAAGTCATTTTGGAGTTTCAGAAGGCTACCTATAAATGAAAGAACTGATTTTTAGAATAAAATAGGACCATATGCAAATGTTATCAGGGTTTGGAAGATGCATGATATAGCCTTGCCAGAACATTTCTTAGATGAGAAGATCTTAGATGAGTGGTCTTTTTTTCAAAATGACAGAAACTCCCAAGGAGGTGCTTTTCAGTTGTTCCTAAGTTGAAAGGAGTTAGAGATTATGACACTGGAATAGTAAAAATGTAAATTTTCAGGAAAAATGTGCAAAAGAGAATTGTTGCTGGGTTTGTTTGATTTTGGCTTTTTTTTAGCACTAGAAAAGTAACACTACTTCCATATTCCCTTTTTACAGATACTGAAGCTTTCTTTTTCTCTGTTCTTCAGACATTTCACAAGAAGTATCAAAAGTTTTGACTTGGTTAGAACGTTTGGTTTTCTTACAGGTAGATGAGGCTGGTGGAGCATCCAACCACAACAAAATTGTTTTACATTTGCAGATGTAAGATTTGCATTTTCTGGACATCATAAATGAGAGTAAAATATGGATCCACATTAGTGCATGTGAGAGATGGTCTCATATACTGGGAAGAGTACTTTGTGAAGGATAGCGACCACAGACAGGTGTTTGAGTGGCTGTAGGTTCCCCTGGGATCAGAAGGTTAGACAAACTGCCCCTAGGATTTAAACAGGGCAGTTGTTTTGTGTCAGTTTAATTATCCCTATGTTTTGTGAGCCAGTCACTCAAGTGGTCTGGAAATATTAGGAAATTGGAGGCTTTAACAGCTTTGAGGGCAAAGTTCTGATTGGGTTTGTTTGGTATTCATTCACTTTGTGATAGTCTTAATGCAAGTGATGGGCTGTTGAGAACCACGAAGCATGCTTAGTGCCAGTGCAAGATTAAATCGAGACACTATCTTTCAGCAGGAAGTGCCTCTCTGTCCAATTTTATTTATATGAATTTACACCACAATTTGGTTATCTCTGCTTGGGGTCATTACTTTGATTTTAACTTAGCAATTTAACTCCTGAAGTGCTTCAAGTAAAAATATCCTTGAAGGAGTAATAAGTTTAAATAGCTCTGAATCAGTTGAAAATAGTTTTTTAATTTAGTTCAGGCTGGGAGCATGAACTAGCAGGAAAACAAATAAATGGATGAGGAAAAAAGAGATTAAGCATAAATACTCACAGTGTGCCATACAGTTAAAGAACTAAGATATGGGACAAAAAGGTTAAATATATCCATTTCTATCATCCTGGTATTAATAAATATCTAGTGACAATAAATAAAAAGTAAACAGCCCAATAATATTTATTTTAATACTTGGGGTTTTTGTTTGTTTGGCTTTGATTATTTAGATGGCATTAGTGATACAGAAGATATAAAAATGTAACTACTACTTCTTAAATTAACAACTTAGTTACTAAATGAAGAGAAAACATCTTAACATAAATAAAATACAAATCTGTAGTCGATTCAGCCAACCCCATTTCTTTTATAAAGCACTTGAGATTTTATTTTCATTAGCACTGAGAGGCACTTTGAAATGAGTAACTAGCAAATAAGCAAACCAAGATAATTCAAGTTTATATTGTTGAGTTAATAAAACTAATAAAATCTCCACATTTCCCAAGGTTTTCCATTATTACTATTTAATTTTTTATACTGCAGAGAAAATTGTTAGGGTTATATAGTCTTAGGCATCATGGAAATTTTCTTTACCAGTTTTATGTTCTTTTATGACTTGATGAGGAAACGAGGCTTGTTTTCTAGCTTGTGAACGAGGAAAAGGCATCTTTTTAGTGGTTTGAGCTGGGTGATTGTTTGGTTCCTCATTGTCTTTTGTCTGATGTGTGCTTGAAGGTTCATTTCTTCAGCAGCTTTTTCTCTAGGAGGATTCTGGCTGTGCAGTGTACATTTTACAGGATAGTAAATACAAAGTTTGTTAGGAGCTCCTTGCCTTTGGCAATTACTCTGTTTTATTAATACCATGATGAATATAAACATCAGGAGTTGCAGGTCCACATAAGGTGCCCCACTCACTTAAGTTCTGCACAGCGTTGTGCTTTGCTGTACAGTTGGCAGTTTTTATCTTGTGTGGTGAAAGAAAATTTTTACTTTTTATTTCAATCACTGCTTTTATACCCCGTCTTCTTTCCCCTACATTCTTTTGTGCT
>VZTF01009121.1:0-93685 GCA_013397755.1 Cnemophilus loriae | reverse complement strand
TTTTCTTCCCACTCGTACTAAGCAGCCAGTAGATGCATCCTTACAGTTTGTGTCTGGTGTAGGGATTGATGTGCTGCTCTCTCCCATACTGTGTCAATGTGTTGACTGAAAAAATCACTATGGAAAGAAATGGATTTTAAATAATGTGCTTCTGATTTAAGCATGTAGATGTGAATTTAAGCATCAGCACCATATTGGGAGTCCGTATGGGTAAGAGTGGTGTTGAGAGTCACATTTCAGAGCCTGGGACTGAAAGGTGTCACGTGGCAGGAGGTGCATGCTGAGGGAGGAGAGCCTGATGCTGTGCAGCACTCAGGCCGGCACAAAAATATTCCTTGAGAGGAGAAGTCTGTTCTGGGGGGAGCAAATATGCTTCGACAGAGTCTGCATGGAGCCAGTAATTTTTGATTCCTGAACCTTGGACTCTTGCCAGATTAGCTTTTGGTGACCAGCTGGACAGATTTACTGAATGACACTTAGGTAATAAAAAACTGAGTGTTAGCAGTTTAATTTTAAGTGTCTGGTCCACTAACCCTGTACTGTAGATGTAACTTACAAAAAAATGTGCCATGTTTGCAATCCACGTGGTAGTATTTTGTTCAATGAAGAAAGATAGTGCTAATGTCTGCTTTGTCTGCTCTCTTCTGCACTGTGTTTGGAGTTATTTATTTATGGATTTTTGTCTTATTCCTGTCTAGTCCCAGTTTCTACATTTCTCTCTTGCCTTCAAACCAGTGAAGGAATACAGGAGTATTCTGGAGGAACTCACAGCCCTCCCGCTCACTCTGCTTTGGTCCTTTTCAGGAGGAAAAGCAGTGCAGGAAATATTAGGAGGTCAAGCCTGCTCTAAGATACTGCCAATTAAAGGCCATTCAAAGGCACATGAAAAATACTTGGTTTTCTCACCTGTTGCACCTTCTTTAAGTGACACTAGGTAATATTTCTTTCTTTCTGATTAATCTCATGCGTACAAGGAATAATTGGTGCTTTAATGTAACAACAAATGGGCATAGCTGTCTAGAAATATTTAAATTTGCTTTCTCACAAGACAAAATCTTTTCAAGTTTCAGCCCCTACAGCCTCTGCTGCCCGTGAACAGCTGGGAGAATAAATACATGTGACAACAATGCTATGACAACTATGGGGTTTTTATTGTTTTGTTTTGCTGTGGGAGGGTTTGTTGGGTTTTCTTCCTTTCTTTTATGTGTTTGGTTTGGGTTTTTTTTCCCCTTGAGGGTGATGGGGTAGCTCAGTGGCTTAGCTTTCATCCTGTTTTTTCGGACTCAGTCAATTCTTAATTAAATTTGTGGCAGAGAGCTTTGTTGAATATTGCACCATGTGATGGTGAATGGGTTCATGTAATACCAGCATTATATGAATAGTATATAGTACTAAAATAGATTGAGAGTGCATGGTGTTTTCCAGTATGAGTATGTAGAAAAGTGCTGCTGTCTCTTCCCAGAGGTTATTAGGTGTCGCCTTAGAGTGGTAGTACAAAAACCAGATTTAGATATTTTAGAATTACTCCTGCATCATAAAAATAGCAACAGGAATGGTAGTTACTGCTAGAAGAGCCTGTAATTTTCTGAGAAAACCAGTCTTTTTTGTTATGTGTGTTCTTAGCAAGGAGAAATACCGTTCCTGCCTGAAGTCATTAAGAATGTTACACTGAGATCGAGAGTGAGGTAACTTTCTTAAGAAATTGGAAGTTAAGTGAAAAAAATGCAGTCATTAGCTCTGGGTATTATTTTCTGGCATTTATTACAAAGAACATGAAAGCAAAATGTTAAAAAAAAAATCATTGTAACTTGCCTTTTTCTTAATTTTTGTCTTCAGGGTTTTTTTAACTTAAATATTCTGTTTTTAAGGACTGATCTGAAAGATATGACTAATTATTTCCAAAGAGGTGAGAATATATTTAATTACAAACAGTAACAGACAGGGTAGAGCAGGCTCTGACTGGGGTCCCAAGTACCTTGATGTTGGAGATACTGGATTTAGAAGTTTCTGCCAGTGACATTGGAGGACATTTTTTTTTTTTTGTGCATATGACTGTGAACATGCTCACAGCAAACTGAGAACCTACTTTCATGTGACTGTTGGACTTCAAAAAGGCATATTGTTACAGTATTGTTTTTGTTAGCATCACCTGTTGTGGCGCTTAATGCAATAATAATCTGTCAAACTAGGACCAAAGCACATAACTACACAGAAAAGCTGGACTGTGAAAAGCATGTGCCTGCTACTAAGCTGTCTGGGATTCATTCTCCCAGCAGGAAAAGTCAAACCGTTTGAACAGTTAAAGGAAAACCAGTCTTGGCTGCATGTGTCTGCTTTGACCAGGCACTTGTGTTTTGTTTTTCTGTGATTGCACTTAAAACTTTTTATCCTATTCTGTCTCTAAGTGTCTTGGTCACCTATGGAGTCAGATTCACTTTTCAGATGTACTCTTTCTTAAGAGGAATGTTCTGCTCTTGCGTAATTTGGTTTCTAAGCAGTTCTGATTTGTCTGGAAGTTCGAAGTCCAGGTATTTGCCTTTTGAATTACAGCTACTCAGGCAGAATAAGCATGGAGGGAGAGACATGAGGCAGAGAAGAGGTGAATAATAAAACGGGAGGAGGCAGAGCTATCTTCGGAGGAACTGGAGATTGTCAGCTCTTCAGTGGTTTGGAACAGCCTGTGCTGTGTCCCACTCACTGGTTCCTTCTGTTTCCACTTCCATTATCTGTGACTTTGTTTTCATCCCTCCCTAAAATGACATGAGCTGATTTGACATGAAGGTGAAGATGATGGTAAGAGATGAGAAGCTGTTATGCCCAGGAGTACTAATTTAGCCATTAGTTAGCAATAGCTGTTGAACTTGTTCTCCTTGAGTGCATTACATGGAGTATTACAGTAGTAAGCTGGGAGATAGTCAGGAGAAGATGTGAAAAGGAAGAATTCTTCCAGGGCATTATTATTATTTTTTTTTTTAAATCTTTTGGATTCTTAGTACCATGCATGCATTACTTACTGTGTGTTAAATTTAAATCTCAGACTATGGAGGTTTTTGTTTGTTTGGTTTTTTTTTTTCTGGATGGGCAACGGTTTTGTACATGGTGATGTGCCTTGTTAACAGTTGTTGTTTTGGCCTTTTGAGGGGGTGATGGAATACAAGGAAAGTTTGATCCTTCAACAGAATTGCCTTTCACAAAATTGTAATGGAGCATTTGACCTCCAGTTCCAGTTTGTAGGTCCTTTAATAATTAACACTGATGTTCTCAAGTTGCAATTTTACAGTATGGTATGACACTTGGACAAGGAAAAATGTTAATTTTTTTTCTTAAATAAGTTGCTCTACCAATTGTGTTTATTCCTATGACAGAGTTGCCTCTCTTGGACAGATTACATTATATTCTCATGCGTGCTGTGTGGAGAGGAGGGATCAGTGTTCACTTGCTCTTGCTTGTGCATACACACATACACATGCTTACTTTCTCTCATAATTCAGGGGGTTAAGGGAGGGAAGGAGAAGAATATAAACAGAAAAACCACATCCTGACAGCTGCCTCCAGTTAGTCCTGTTTTTCCCCCAGACTTTTAGATTTTATGGTGGCTCCTAATTTGTCCCACATGAGTCTTCTCCCAGTGGGGCTGTTTTCCGTTTCCTTTTTGCTTTCATTTGATCCAAAGTAAACAGTTAACAAAGAATAAACCAATTCAGGCAGCTGTCAAGGGACCATCAGCCTTCAGGTGTCTCAAACAGGAAGAAGAGGACATATTATTTTGAAGGTAAGAAGGCAAAATGGTACTGAAACCTGATGCCTATGTGGGCCAGAAAAGTATATCCAGGTCAAATGTGTTTCAGACAATATGGTCACAGTATGTCCAGGAGATAAATTTTGGGACGCCTGCTAGTGTTTTTTAACAAGTGTACAAACCTCTTCAAGCAAAAAGCCTTTTAGATTAAAAATACCTTGGGGGCATGACTTAAGATGAAAAGTCCTGAAAAACACTTTACTAGTAGTTCATGAGATCACAACACACTTTCCAAAGAGACCTGCTGGAGTATGCAAATGTTGCAACTGCCAAATATGGTGATGCTGCATTTATCTGCTGATTTTTAAGATGTGGTTCCCTTCAAAGACTGAATGTATCTTCTTTTATGTAAAGGAGTGTCTAGGAGCAGGGCAGATAACCCACCTTTCTCTTAGAGATGTATAGAGCATGCCAGAGCAGCTTTCTCCTGCCTGTCCAGTTAGGGTATTATCTTCTAAGTACAAATTACTTATCTTGCCTGTAAGACTCAACAAAGTAATTTACCATGTCACTTGAAAACTTCTCTCTATGTTTAGGAAAGAGCTCAAGGATTCCTGTGGCATTTTCTCCAAAAAAACACCCAAACCAAAACAAGAAATGATGCCAAAATAGTACACTTTGTCTTGAGGTCTCCAAAATAAAACCTATCTCACCAGCTATCTATGGCTGTGCAAAAACATATCATTCTATTACTGATGCTCTGCTTCCACTGAAGTTTGGAGCTCTGTCTACACAGACACCCTTCCTGTTATTACCCAGCTTTGGCGACATGTTGCGATATTTTTGCCCCCTCATCTCTTCTGCAGTTTCTATAAGAACAGTTTTCAGGGAGATGATTCTTGCTACGATGCTATGTGGTACATTTTTGTAATGGAGCTCTTGGGACCTAGTGCAGTGTTATGCAGGTTCTCCCATTTCTCAGAGAAAGTGATACATTGGAAGAAAATGAGCTGTGTGTCTTACTTTTTAATTTCTTCGATTTCTAGTATGTGGAAGTAACTAATAGTGGAGTAATTCTGCATTGATAAAGAATAATGCTAATAATGCAATTAGCTCTGAACACTTAATTCTTTCCAAAGCAAATAATCCTGTAGTTTTCATCTGAACTTCAGGCATCCAAGGGAGACTTAGGCTCCTAAAGGGTAAAATAAAGTCTAGTCCTCACAGCAGTGCTGTAGAAAAGCAACATAGTGAGGGATTAGCTGGGGCTTGGAAGTGTTTGCCAGGAAAAGTTAGTTCTGCTGAAAATGAAGAGAGCAATGTATGGCAGAAATGGACCCTGAGATCTGCCAGCTTTTGTGAGAAGGAAAAGGCAGGTTAGAAGAAGCTTGGGGTCAGGACACCTCTGGGAAAACTTTTGCACAGAGAGTTGAAAACAGGCAGACCTGAGGCAAGCTTAAATAAACACTGAGTTTCAGAGAAAGCAAGCAGTAGAGCCTGTAGGTGGCATAAGGTGCCTCATGTGTTTTTTTTATGAAATTGCAGGGCTGCCCTGTGAAATGTCAGAGAAACACAGGGATCTGTGCCTGTGATGACTGCTGCAGGGATGCTAGTGGGAGGCTGAGCTTAGGGGCAAATACAGGTGTCTTCTGGGGTGGGGCCAGCGGAGGTATTGAACTATAGTTCAGTATAGACAGCAGGTGTGCTATCTCTATGCTGTGCAGTGTTAACAGTACCAATTTTTAATTTTACTCTACTTTTAAAGAATAATTTGGTGGTTTTTGTTTGTTTTTTCTATTTGGCATAACTGGTAAAGTTAACACATTTCATAGCAGTTGCTGTGAATGTTTCTGTTAGCATGACATCTGGCTAAGTGAAAATACCCCAAATTTCTGCCCTCATAGTGTTTTGCAACTGTTTCAGTACTTGTTTTGGTCAAAGAAGTGGGATTTTGGTAAAGTACAGCAACAAACCAGGCACATGGTGTGATTCTTCGGACTGTTCAGTGCAGGGCCAGCAGTTTTCCTCAGTGATCCTTGTGGGTCTCTTCCAGCTCAGGATATTCTGTGATTCTCTGACTTCTGTTATACATTTATGTCTAAGCGAACAAGTTACATTGTGAGCTACACGCTATTTTCCCTACTTACGTTAATGAGCTAAAGGAAATGTAAGTGAGAGGGAGGGGGCAGAACTGATGAGGGGGCTGGGAAGGAGGAGTCCTTTGCTGGAGTTGGGAGCTGTAGCAATAAGAAGGCACACAAAATCAAGTATGTTGTGCCAGAGGGAGAAAACAGCGCACGCACCACATGCACACACAGTGTGTGTACACAAATGTGTATATGTATGCCACTGTGAAGAGGTGGTTTATATTTATGCTGCTATCAGAGGAGTAGGTGTTGAAATAAGTATCAACAATGCACAGTTTATGGGATTTGTATCACTGGCACCACTGTTTGCCCAACTGGGTACAGTAATGCATGCCTGTCTCCTTCAAAACATTCCTTTCATCTCCAGCTAATGCTGCTTAATGGGCCTGGATAAGGACTGAGTAAACAAAAGCAGAAGTTGCGTGGTATGCGTGTGTGTGTCTGTGTATGTATTTAGCTTCACTGTTTTTAGTCTCCCACTGCCAGCTTGGTGAAATGGCAATTAGAAAAACGTTGCCTGGAATGGAGGAAGGGCCTTCAGCAGCTGTCATCTCTCACCTGTTTTTACATGCTTTTACTTCAGCTGAATCATTACTTTCTCTTGAGTTGCCTTAGAAGTGAATTCACCACTGCTGGAATAAGAGAAATAAATCAGCTGTATTTCTACATATTTTCTAATTTCTATGCTAAACAGTGAGAAAAGAGAAAAGATACAGATACTGCAGGCTGATTTTGGAGAAGATGAATGTGAGGCACCTAGTTGGAAATGAGATCTTTTGCTCTGTTATTATAACTCCTCCCTGCCCCCAACCTGAATTATCTTAACATTTTTACAAATGAAACATAGTATGAGTTTCATTCTTGACATGACAGAGCTTAAAAAGAGAACAGAGTATTTGCTGGGATCTTTGCTTTGGACCTCTTCTTTCAATTTTTCTAAGGTGGTATTTATGCCCCTCACCTACTTCTCCCCATTCCTAGTCCTTTCTTCCAGCAGAAAGAACAAAAATCCTTCTTCCCAAGTTGTTAAAAAGCCCCCTCCTCCTTCCTATTCCATCTTGTACCCTGAGCTGTATGAGGGGACATAAAGACACGTGTCTACTGCCTTGCATTATTTGTAAGAAGAACAGAGTAATGCGAGTTCTTCAGGGATTTTCATGGAGTTGAAGTGAAGGTAACTGAAGCATCTTGAAAGAAATACAATTTTCTGCATGTTTTTTCTGTGTAAGCTAAAGCTGAGGATGCAGTCAGACCACAGCAGTCATGTACAGTGAGAGAAACTGCCACTGTTCGTTGTTACTCTTGTTTCTTGTCTGTTCAGTGTCTTAAGCTGCAAGTAAAAGATCTTGGCCTCCAGTACAGGGTGTAGCTGTTTCCCAATGAGTCCCAGGTCTACTTGGTTTTTTCTGCATTTATTAAATGACACAGAAGACCTCCCTTTGCAAAGAGTTGTTGCCTTTCCCATTCCTTATGAAGATGAATTAATAATTTTTCTCTCTTAATTAGGTTCCATCTGCTGTTCCTGTCTTGAATTCTAAAGGTTATAGTTATTACCATATTCATAAAATCACCCAGCTGTGTAAGAGAACTCTAACAACAATTTTAAAGCCAAGTTCCTCTATTATGCCCTATTCAGTGTACGTTTTGCCACCAGTGATAGGCAAGCTGATCAGGTGGGGCAAGTCCTGCCAGTGCTTTTCTGTTGTCTTACAGCAAGAAATATACTATCCTGCCAAGAGAAGTGTGTCTGTATTTCCACAAAACTCATACACACCAGAGCTTCCAAACACAAAATGCCCAAATATCCATAGCTTCTGGATGAAAGTCTTTTGAATAGTCTGGCTTCTTCTAAATCTGTGGTTCTTAGAATCTTGTTGCTTGGTATTATAAATTGAATGCCTAAGAATATATAGTGATGTTTAGTTGAGAGTGGATTTGGCATGAACAGACAGCCTTGGCCTTCTGTCTCAAGAAAACTGAAAAGAAAGCCTGAAGAGACCAAGATGAATACTATGTGAGGATTGAGTGATGATTTATATTCCCATGAAGGGCGAAGAGCACTGGGGATCTGATTTTATGTGCATGTCACTTCAGGTACAAGACCTGCAGCTACAAGATAATCACATTGCAGTCTTCAGCACAAGGTTAAATTTTCCTTCTCTCTCACCCTACGTGCACATACTCTTACCTTTCTCTGCTTTTCTCCCCTGTGTTCTCACTTAGTCCATAGCAACTATCTGAAGGTAAAGCTTACTTTCATCTGCTTGCCAGTCATCCATTTCTTCTGATCTAGGCTTACACTGGTTGTCTTTTAAATGATAGTATATTTGCAAGAAGAAAGAATATAAGGACATCTGTAGGTTGCTTGCTGGACATAATCCCTTTCTTTTTAGGAGTACCTGTTTGTTCCACTGATACCTAGATAATGTGGTCACTGTCTGAAATTCTGTTTTTAGAAGCTGGCTGCCTGTCTTGCATTGTGGGTGATTCCTCACATCATCCAGTGGGTGGTTGTCTTTGTATCTGCCCCACCTTCTCTTTCCCTTCAGAGTCTGCAGTCTTGTGCAATATACTTTGCTTCTAGGTTGATCAGAATGAATGTACAGCATGACAGATGATTTTTGGCATGAGTATCAGGCAATTCCTGCAAATCAGAGATTTGGGGGGCTGAGAGTTGCAGTCTAGCAATTCTTCTCTGGTTGGTGTTAATAGCTTATTTCCCCCAGCAACCTGCTTCACCCCTTCACTCTGAACACTGTTCAGTGTTGTGTATTCACTTACTCTGTGCCAGACGTTACCAGCTTTGTACCTAGGTGCTGAAGGGTATTATGTGCCTCTTCTCCCTTTACAAGTCAGTGCATTAGTCTGAGCTGCTGAGGAGAGCAAGCACACTGAAGATTCTGTGTGAAGATGGCTGAGAGGTTGCTCAGTAATGGAGGGGCAGGCTGGCAGCTGGTATTCAGCTGTCCCAGCATGGTTTGCCAGAGACATCTGTCAGTGCCCTCAGTCCTTTGTTATCAAGGTGGTAATTTTTTGCCTGCCTGCAGCGGTGAATTACAGTGCTCAACCCCTTTCTGTGTTCTTGTTTGGATCTATTTCAGAGGTTTCAGCTTCATGTTATTTGATAATGGCCAGGGAGCTCTGGAGCAAAGAGGGTTAAATGCTTGTTAATTACTGTTAATACCCTTCTTGCAGTTGAAAATGATGTACACTTATTCCTCTCTACCTTACATCTCAGTTAGTTCCCTACCATGCTGCCTGCCATACTCTTGACAGAGACGGGCAGCAATATACTCATCACTGCTATCTGTGACTGAAAACCAGCAAGAAGTGTGTGTTTGTGGAGTGCAGACTGAGTTGATTTGTATACTTGAAGTGCCAGTCCATTCAAATATTGAGGTACTGGAGGAATAATTTTAGCTGTGTTGCCATTTAATTAACTCTTGGTGTAGCTGAGAAACTGTGCACAACTGTGTAATTTACATGCTGACATCTTTTTCAGAAAGTAGCAATTTATTATGGGAGCTAAAAATGAGACCACATTTAATTTCAGCTTTTGGTAATAGGGTTTTTTTTTTTTTGAGTCCTTTGCCAATGGTAGAGGAGCCATGAGGCATCTCCTCAGTAGGTTTGTTTGTGTAGCATAAATTGTACACACACTTGCAAAGAGAGCCCTGAGATGTGGCTATTTGACACTAAGCAGTACATTTTCTTTATCTAACAGGCCTCGGTGGACAGAGTATATTTGGTTCCCTTTTACAGATTAGTCAAAAGTATTTGTTGCTGATCTTTTGCCAAGTTGCTGCATTCATCCGTATCTCCATTGTCTTTTGCTGTCTTTAAGGACCTCTTGGAATTTTGATAATTTTAGGAAATATCTCTTTAGGGGGCAGGGAGTAAGTAGAATGTGCCTCAACCTCTCTACATCATCTTAATTGCAGTTATGCTCAGGATTTGGGCTTTGCTGTGTGCTTCTTCCACCTTTAATTTGTGACTGTTATTCTTGAATTTGATAAGAATCTGCTGTAGATTAGCCCATTTTACTGAATTGAGCAAGTCTGCCTGGACAGGAGTATGGTGCATGTGTATGTAGGCAACTGATGGCTTTGTTTATATTTTTGAATTCAAGATGGTGGTCTAGTAACTACATATTATTTTTTGGCATAGAAATATCAGCTCCATAGCTTAGAAGGCTGAAAAGATGTTGAACTAATAAAGGAATAGTTTGTTTTTTTTTAATTTTAGGTACCTCTCATTTGTAATTGAAAATTACAGCAATTTAGGTGTAATTTGAAATGTAGAATACAAGAAAGCATAGATTAATGCTGTCTTGTGTGACTGGTGTCTTTCCTTTTTTTGTGTAAGATGAATGGATGGGAAGCAAACCAGTAACACTTTTTTTTTTCTCACTTAGTTCATAGGTCTAGAAAATTGGTAATTAGCAGCTGGGAAAGACTAATATAATTTTTGGCCTAGTTACTGGAGAAGTTGTGGTGAGCATGACCCCTACCAAAAGTGACTGGTGGCATTTGGAATTAAATCCTGCTTTTAGGAGGATTAGTAGCAGTTGCTGAAGCGACGAACAAACAAAGATTTAAAGGCTGGTCATTTGAGAATGTTTTAAATGAGCATGAGGAAACAATAGCAAAGGATTTACTTCCTTGCTCAACAAATGCAAGAAGTGCCCCTCCTTCCTTCCACTGGAGTTCACAGGAGTTCTTGTAAAGCGTGAAGGTGTTGTCTATACCCTAGGAGGAAAAGTGTGTTTTTGTTGCACTGAAGGGTGCTTGTATAAAAGTCATCATGGAGCAGATAATCTGGAGTGCCATCACATGGCACTTGCAGGACAACCAGGGAATCAGGCCAAGCCAGCACAAGTTTATGAAAGGCAGATGCTGCTTGGCCAACCTGGTTTTCTTCTGTGCCCAGCTTGGTGGATGAGGGAAAGGCTGTTGTCTGTCTGCACTTCAGTAAAGCTCTTGACACCATTTGTCACAGCATTCTCCTGGAGAAACTGGCTGCTCATGGGTTGGACAGGTTCAATGTTCACTGGGTAAAAAACCTGCCTGGATGTCTAAGCCCAGAGAGTGGTGGTCAATGGAGTTACATCCAGCTGGTGGCTGGTTACCAGTGGGGTTCCCAGTGTTGGGGCCAACCCTGCATTATATTTTAATCATGATCTGGATGAGTGGATCGAGTGCACCCTCAGTCAGTTTGCAAATGACAGCAAGCTAGGTGGGTGTGTTGATCTGCTGGAGGACAGGAAGGCTCTGCAGAGGGACGTGGACAGCTTGGACCCATGGTCCAGGGCCNTCAGTTCAGGAAGGACACTGAGGGGCTGGAGCGTGCCCAGAGAAGGGAATGGAGCTGGGGCAGGGTCTGGAGCACAAGTCTGAAGAGTGGCTGAGGGAGCTGGGGGTGTTCAGCTTGGCTAAGGAGGCTCAGGGGAGACCTTATCACTCTTTACAACTCCCTGGAAGAAGGGTGTAGTGAGGAGGGGGTCGGACTCTTCTCCCTAGTAACGAGTGACAGGATGATAATAAATGGCCTCAAATTGCACCAAGAGAGGTTTAGATTGGATATGAGAGATAATTTCTTCAGTCAAAGGCTTTGCCAGGTGTTTGAACACGCTGCCCAGGGATGTAGTGGAATCGCTGTCCCTGGAAGTGTTCAAAAATCCTGTGGATGTGGCACCTGGGGACATGGTTTGGTGGTGAACATGGTGGTGCTGGATTAAGGGCTAGGTTTGATCTTAGAGGTCTTTTCCAATGTTAATGATCCTATGATCCTTGTTCTCTGCCATGAAATAAGATAGCAGGTTTAGGTAGTGTTTTCTTCAGGCCTCATGTGAGGCTGCAGATGTTACTTATCATAGGAGAAAATAAAATGTTTTCCTCTTCTCTCCCAAACGAAAGGGAATTCTGATGCAGAGACAGACAATGTAACACTGCCTGTGCCATAAAAGCCAGAATGCTGTATGCATTAGTGCTTCACAAGAGTGATCAGTGAAATTACTAGATGTAATTGATGTTTGTGCAAAACAGGGAGCATTTGGTTCTTTTTCCTTCTTGTGGTTAATGTTCAGTGTGATAATACAAATGAGTCCTCCACACTGCTCCCTACTCTGCCGTGTCACATGTACTTTTTATCTTTTCCCTTTGTCTTGCGGGTACTAGCAGTTGGTAAATGGCTTTTATGGAGGATAATATATTTAGAAAGCAATTTCCATTTGAGATTTTTACTGCTACCTCTCCCTCTCTGTGACCTAGGGAGTGGAAGGCTGATATAATACAGTTATCTTTCCAAGTTGAGTCACTTTAAAGCATGTGCTCGTAATATACGGTTTTTAATAATCTCTCCTGCCACAGAGCAGAAACTGGTCTCTGAATGAGGACAACCAGATGAAACTTGCTTCCGTGTAAACATGGCTTGGGCAGAATCAGCCAATTTCAAGGCGGATTAGTGTCAGTGCAGTGAAAACAGGATAAGGAAAGTATGAATATAGGGAGAACTTGAGTGTCACTAGTGAAAAAAAGAAAAATCTGCATGGGATTATTTCCCTCCCTCTCTCTCCCCAGTTCCAAAATCTTGTCCTGTCTCACGAGTCTTTTGTGCTTTTAGGATGGGGCAACACAACAGGACAAAAGTGAAGGGAGAGCTGGCTTCCTGTTCAGTAGAGCAGAGCATAACACTGGCTGCTGTCTCCCCAT
This sequence comes from Cnemophilus loriae, assembly GCA_013397755.1. Classification (NCBI taxonomy): domain Eukaryota; kingdom Metazoa; phylum Chordata; class Aves; order Passeriformes; family Corvidae; genus Cnemophilus; species Cnemophilus loriae. Next base: position 81,089 of record VZTF01009121.1, on the reverse strand, counting down.
ATCTGCAAGACTGCAAGTCCAAATCAACAGGTTTCTGTTCCTGGTGCTCCTCCCAGGTGCTGCTCTGCTTGCTGTCCTGTTTTTGACCAGCTTGGGGTTTGTGTTTTAGGTGTGGTTGGTTGGTGATCAGGCTGAGGACATATATGAGGATATATTTTAAAGATGAAAAGCCTTACATGGTAACATATTTTGACAGATTTGTACCTGTTGCATTATCAGAGAGGTTTTAAGCTTAGGCTATTAGTGCTTCTGCAGAGACCTTTTTTCTTCAGAGTCTATCTCATAACCATTCTGTGGGAATGCTGTGTTTGGGCTGCAAGTGCACCTTTTTGGCTCTTAGGAGAGGTCCCAGGAGCTGTGACTCAGCTTGCAGCAGTGAGTTGCATAAAAAATTGTATGTATTGCAAATTTACCCTGGAGAACCTGCCTGAGCAGCCTGGGTCTCATGTCATCTCTAACTTTTGTCTTACCCTTTGCACCTTTATAATGATAGCCCAGAACTTGATGTGTGGTTGAATGGGTTTCTGCTGCAGGTTTGATGTGTGAAGGTGGTTAATAGTTTTTATTCTGTTAAGTATACAGTATATGTGAATATTTTCCTCCTCCAAATAATCTTTATCCTTGAAAACAGTTAAAAGTACAATTTGTCTTCAAAATCTTATTTCATAGTGTTACAAACAGGTTACTCATTCTTAGTACTCTCTCCAGCTTACTCATTCTTAGTACTCTCTCACATGTGAATTTTTTTAAATGGCCTTCTAAAATTATCCAAGAATGAAGTTTATAAAAAACTGAGGGCTCGCACATTTGAAATGATGAAGAAAAAGAAACCCACAGAAATTTCACTGTCATTTCCATATTGGGAGTGATAGCTGGGGTTCTGCCTTCAAGAACAAAAGATTAGCAAGAGGCAAAGCTTTTTGTAGGATTTCTGAAGTAATGATGTGTTTGTGCCAACTTGCAGCAGCCCATTGAAAAGCATAGAATATATTACTGGATCAGCTTGCTCCTTAACTGTGTAATTTAGGATAGGCATAAATGTGTTTCATATTAAGTGGGGTTGTACATTGATTTATTACTTGATTAATGTCATCCTTCCTATTGAAAATGGTGTGTTTCCAGATTCCATTTCCTAGTGATTGTTAATACATAAGTTCTCCACGGCTGTACTGTGGAGGGAGTTTCTCTTGGGATGAAACATTTCTGGAAGAAGGCTTCTTTTTGCTGAGGAGCTGCATGTTGATTGGCAGTGTTTGCTAAGCAGGTTCAGCCAACAGCATTCACGTAATTCACAGAGATTTCTGTGAGAGATCAGCTCTTTTTAACAGTGGCTTTCAGTCCCTCCAGTTTACATTTTGACCCTTTTTGCAAATGTAAATCATCCCAAGAAATTTCTTTCATTTCCCTTGCCCTATAAAAATGGATGCAGACTAAGAAATGGGGCATTTCAGCTGTAATATTTTGGATCAGCTTCTCACTTTACTAACCCTATTTTATTTTAATCTTCTGGCACACACTGTAGATCTTGGCAAGCTGAAAAGCTGCGGTTCAGCTGTTGTTTCCATTTTATTTTCTAAAGATGTGAATATGTTTACCCAAATAGCGAAGAGCTGTGAAAAGAACATGAGAAATACATTCTGCACCTCCTTTTCTCCACTGAATTATTTCAGGGTTATATTAAATACTGAATAATTACCCTGCACCTCAGGAAGTATCCAACTACTTGCTTATAGTAAGGTAAATATAACTTGGGGACTCCTCTTTTTCTTTGAAACCATAAAAGGAATCCTGACTGTAAGTTCCTTAAACTGTTTTAAAAGCCAGAAGTCTCTTTGTCTGTTTTCTAAAATCACTGGATAGCTGTTTATGCACCTTGTTTTGTTTTGTTTCTCTTATACGTTTTTAAGACAGCAAACAGTGTCTGTAATGTAATTCTCTGTTGTAATACGGAAGCGAAGAAGCAATGATTTTACTGAAGTTACTTTTTCCAGAGCAGAATCTCTCAAGCAGTTAAGCTTGCTGTTGTTTTAGAATTGAGTGCATGCACCATAAGCAATAAAATTTCCAATTCAATGGGGAACAGTGTCTTTGAACTGAGCTAGGGAGCAAGTTGTCTAATTTAAGTCCTGAGCATGACTGTTGGTAAAGGTAGAAAAAAATTGTGCTGGAAGGGTTATTTTCAAATTGCTTGATATCACTGAGGTCTTTGAAAGCAGCTCAGAAGAGCCTAGTTCTGTTCTAGCTATTCTAGTGTTATGCAAAATTGGTAACAACAGCTTGCTCTCTTCTGTTGCTAATTTTGGTCTGTACTTATGCACCTGGCATTACTGCAATTGCTTTGCAAGTTTTATAAACTTGCAAGGCAGGAGTCATTAAGCATCTGTTTGTAACTATGGAAGAAACTCTGTCGATACTGTCACAAAGAATCAATTTTTTATTCTGTTTTGTTTTTACTTTGGGTGTGCACAAATTAGCTTGGATAATAAGAGCAGCAGTATTGGCTCTGTCTTGCACAGAATCAGATCTTTAATTCCGGCAATAACAATATTGAAGGCTTCTGAGAAAGTTCAGAAAAATGGTGCAAATTGAAATCCACTTGTTTCCTCGGTATGCTAGCCTGGTTTTCGGCAATTGGCAATTTAAATTAAAAAAAAACGAAATACTTGAGGTGGAGGTTCAGTAAAAATGTTGGTTAAGAATAAGATTTGGAAGCATTTTAGCTTCCTTTGATTTTTTTAACAGACACTAAGTTTCTTCTCTGTGTGGGAGTACTTCTCTAAACACTTCAGTATTTTACGATATCATTCTTTAATGTGTAAGGAGTTAAAACAACAGGAGGAGAAACTTCTAGGGCTCTTGTGAGATGTTTGACTAGTCTTACTATGTGCTTTGCTGTGTATATGCAAAGTCTTTTGTAAATAAATTCACATATCTTATTTTCTTTATGCGTGGGGATATGAAATGCTTACCTCACCAAAGTGTGTTCTGAACTCAGAAATACTGCTGCACTATATGAAGACACCTTCATCCTAAAGCAAATCAGTAGGCAGATATTTTGATGACAATGGATTTTCTGAAACTAAGGATCTTTACATCACTCAAAACATAGAGAAGAAAGAAGTAGTAGAAGTAGATTAAATATTGAACATTTTACTTTTATGAATGTAATTTTGAAATCGAAACAGCTGGGGAATAGAACTTCAGTAAAAAAACCTAGAGATTGATACACTTAAGGTATTTACATGGATAAACTTTTATTTTTCTTTTTAAATTCATTGACCTTCAATAGTAGGCATTACTTTGGCTGCTGTGTGTCTGTCAGAAACTTTTGAGTGTGCTAAATACTTTCTTGTAGCTTCTGAACTGTGATTTTGTCATCTTTACGACAGAACTTAGATATTGCTAACATGCCAGAGCATGTTTTTTATGTTCCATCTAGGAAATGATATGCTTTAAATGCCTCTCTGAGCATTTAAAAACTAAAGATTTATTAACAAAGAACGTTCTTTTTCTCACAAGTTACAGTTGTTATAAGCAGGAAAGAATGAAACAAACCATCACATAAAATTATTGAACAAGGCAGCAACAGAGTTATAGTTTAATACAGCCTTACATGTGATGCAAGAGACCAGAAACCTTGTCTCCTAAAACAGATAGGTAGAGTGCAGCTGGTGCTTCTCTAGCCTCCTGGGGTTTGCTGTTGCTCCTTTTCAATTTCCCCTCATCCTGAGTTCCCAGTTTTAGTCTGGTGAGGATTTGAAGGACTTTTGCAGCTCACTGCAGGGATCTTTCAAAGATATGCATGGGAGCAGCTGAGCCATTTGAGCACAGAGAAAGCTTGAAAATGAGCTGACCTTGAACAAAACATTTTGCTTTGGTTATCATTGAAGGTAGAAGGGCTGCCTGTTACTTTCTGCCAGACAGCTCACCCATTGAAGTGAGAACCTTAACTTCCCCTCGGATTAGCTGGCTACTAAGCACTCTGCTCCAGTATGTGTGCAGGCTTGTGCAAAATCAGTGTGTTTGCCTCTTCCAAGTTTGAGGACTGTCTTTTAACTGACCAAAGTTTTACAAAATATTTAGTACAGATGTCTGCTAAACGGGATGGAGTAGTGCCGTTCATTTTTTTTCCCTTTAGAAACAGAATGTTTGTATGTACAAAGAGAAAAATGCTTTTCTAATCAAAGGCATATCTAAAATCTGCACTTAAAAGATGGTGTCCACACCCTTTGCACCAGCCAAATCCCAATTGAAAGGCATAGCCATTAAGTTTGAAATGAGGCCCTTGGGTTGTTTTAAATTCCTGCATGCTGAGATTTTTCTCAGCTTTTGGATGGTAAACAAGATCTGTGATTTCTGTGGATGATATAATTTAACTTTTGGCGAGGTATACGGCTTTGTTCAGAAAGGCGGGATGAGCTCTGTGATTGAAGCTACTGAGGGACACCTTTAAACATTTAAACAACTAATGTCTCCTTTTAGGTACCTACAAAAGCAGCTCTCTATGGTGCTCAGCAATTTAAAATAAAATTGTCTTTGCCTTTCTAAAATGTGGCAAAACACTGTGGTCAGATTTCTTTTAAGGAGGGAGAGGCCAAGCTGATATCACTTTATATTTTGTAATGATATTCTTTCTTGTTCTGTGTTGGACAAGTGTATTTGGATGCAGTCCAACTGGAATGTTAGGTGTATAGTAGAAAAGTCCCACTGTTGTGAAGAGCTGCTCTAATTTCCGAGTGCTACTAAACAAATTGCAGCTCTGGCTCTGTCAACATTATCTCTTGAGGTTTTAATAGATAGGAGTCACTATCCTTGAGACAAAGACAGATGTGCTTTTTTTCCCCCTTACTGAAAACATTGCTGGTAAACAGAATCTATGCACAAATACACAGATCCTTTGCCAGAATTCCAGAGGGATACTTACTGTTCATATATTTGTGATTCAATTGTCCAAGAAAACAATAACCAAATATGAATGACAGCTTCAGATGAACTTTGAAGGAGACACGAAATGAGAATACTGTTTACTGCTTTGAAAGTGAGGATCTTGGCTTAGGTTTTGTGACCTGAAAAGAAGTGCTGGCAATGAAAGGTGAAAACCTGTTTGATTGGCCTGTGGTCTTTTTGTTCTGTGGACACAATTTAGCATACCATCTGGGGAAAATGTCATCTACTGGCATAGAGAAGAAGTAGACAAATCAAGAACGGTGTCCAAATACACTTCAATTTCTGTTGCTCTTGTAGCAGTTCAGTCTCATTTTGATTAAAGGATGAGAATTCTACATCTGCAAGGTACGCTGCACAGCTATCTCAGCCACTGGATACAAAATTGCAAGGATATATTTAATGATATTTCTATTACAGTTTGTTACCAGGTCTGTAAAGATGTTTCCCTTTGCCCCGCCCTCAGCTCCCCGGCTCCAAAAAAATCAACAGAAACTTGGTTTAGATACTTGTGAATTCACTTGTGAAGTGGCTTTTATTAAAGGAGCACCACAAGCTACCAAAGAAAAATTGAGGTTTGCTACTTTTACTATTACTTATTTTTAGTTAGTTGTTACTGATAATGTGTGCACTGCTGTCTAGATTGCATAGGACTTGTATTTGAATCATGCATCACAGAGTGTATCACTACTCACATTGAGTTAGTTATCAGGTTTCCTTTGTTAGACTAGACTATACTATACTATATATACTAGCACTGTTCTTTGTAGAACTGTAGTTTGTGGGGGTTTTTTTATTTGTTTGTTTTTGTTGTTGCTTTTTGGGGTTTTTTGTTTGTTTTTATTTTTTTGGGGGGGTGTTTTGTTTTGTTTTGTTTTGTTTTGTTTTTTGTTTATACAAACCTATCTACAGCTCTTCCTGTCAAGACAGAACCTTCTGATTTAATCCTAAAAGAGTCTAGCTTTTTGCAACTGAAAAGCAAAATATATGTAAGGAATTTCCAGTTGTCCCACTCATCTTAGAATATAGTACTTCTTCAGTAGTAGTTAAATACCAGATCTTTTCTCCCTGTAAAATTCCTAACAGACATGGACTAATTCAGACTCCTTGTCTTCTGGTTTTGCAGTTCTCTGCTGAGTATGTCTGCAAAGTGTGAAATAAACAGTTATGGATTAGAGAACAGAGTTAAAATCCAGTACAGTGTAACTAAAGAAAAACCAAAACTGTATATATATAGAAACTGAGGAATACATGAGAAGGAAAAGAACAAGAACTTAAAGCACACTATTTATAGAGAGGGAGCTAAGACTTCATAAGAATCTGAAGAAATTTGTCTTTTCAAAGGACATTCAGAAATATTGGGCAGATAATATATTACCGAAAGCAAAAAAAGAAGCTGCCGACTTAAGTAAGTTGAACATTAAAGGGCAGTTAGATCTTCATGGCTTTCTTCCATCCTCTGCTGTGCTGAATTAACCTTCTTCTAAATTTTCCTTGTTTGTTGAACAAATCAAATTGTCTCTGGGAATTTGAGAAATATCAAGAGCTTCATGATATGTTTTTTAGCTAAAGTTTATCAAGCTGAAGGAATTGCTCCCTTAGTTGCTTTTCAAAAGCAAGAAAAAGAGTATTTTGACATTCTTACAGAAAGTTCTGCTGCCTTGAGCTACAGATACAGGTAATGAGTTTTTAGAATAAATGATCAAGCTTCGGTTCCAATAATCTGAGTTTAAAACAAAATACACCGGTAAAGGTGTACAAACCTGCCCTGGCTTACTAGGGTGATACCAGGCTGCATTGAGGAAGCAGAAGAGGTGTCATGGGTGCAGTGAGAGTAGCAGAGGGGCTGTCATCTGAAGCAGCAGCATGGGCAAAGAGCAACTTTATTTCTGAATCATCATGAAACTGATTTACTCCTCTTATTTAGTGCAGAGCAGCTCTCTGCTTGTGAGAATGTGGGGAAAAGTCTTTGGGAGGATTAACTGTCCCCTCCTGCTGCAGTATAGCCCGAGGCTGGCCCAAGTGTGGGACTGAAAAGAAATGTTATTTAGGAGTGTGTCAAACCCCTCATTTATCTAATTTGATAATCACAGAAGATTTCAGAACTGGTGCAAAATGGTAAAATACCTTGGCTAAAAAAACCTTGCCATCCTTTTTAAGAGAACACTTTATGGCAGATATTTTTACATCCCTCAGCCCTAATACTGATTCTAGTATTTGACCATTCCTTAAAATATTTTACAAATAAAACTGTATCATTTACTCCTTCCAAAGGAAACCTATAAAGTGTTTACTGGGTATATTATCCAATTCTTTTTTTTCTTCCTCTAGACCACTGGTATGATGATATAATCTTCTTAGCTCACTTCCTTAAATAACATTCTAAAGTTATATGGTTGCTGGAATTTTCTAGTCTATGAATCTGAGTGACAAAATTGTAATGTGGAAAGTACTGTAAATTTATCTTTACCAATCTGAATGTTTGGAAATGAAAGATGATCATGTGTAAAATGACTTACTAATGGTGGGAGGCAAGAGGGGGTTAGTTAAGGAAACAATGTCTTGGTAATAGCTGCTCTGTTTCTCCACTTCTTGGACTGAGCCAAAATGTTGATCACTTTAAAATCTGGTTTGTGTAGAGCACTTGTTAAACTTAGATTTGGAGATGATCCTTTAATGGCTGCGGTTTGGTGTGTGTTCAGCACTCGAATTTACGTGAGTCTTCAGAGACGAGTCAATTTATAAGGCACAAAGATACGAGGTCTTGAAGGCATGTGCTGGAGGGGGTGGTGGCCTTTGGGGAATATTTCTTGCAGGGGAAGGGTTACTATGGTGATGCCAGTAAGGCAAAAAATGAGGTAATACTTTTTGATGGTTGAAGGGAGAAGTGAACAACTCTCACAGATGACTTTTTTGATACCTTGGGCACTGAAGAATATGTTTTGATTATTTTTTTTAATGTTTAGTCTGATTGATCAGTTACAAATTTCTGTCTGCAAAAGTTACATTTCACACAATATATTTTCACCTTTTGGACCACTTTGATTAATCATCCATGTCTTCCCCTGCATGAGAGACAATGAAAGACTCCAGTTTCCCTCTTTGCTGTATTTCAGGGATTAATGGAAAATAGTGTCATGCTTTGTCAAGGGATGATTTTTCATATTAGCGTTTGCAAAGGAGAGACAATGCCCTGTGCTGTGGCTCTTTACCATATTAAACAGGGATGTCCTTCAAAGTCTTTGTCAGTGGTGGTATAAATAAAAGTGAGAAAAATGGTGCATACTGAATTTAACAAAACTGCATTTTTTAATATGTAAGTAGGCTTAACTTTTTCCCTGTTTTAAGTCCATCAAGATCAAACTCAAGTAGGCATTCACATCCACAATAGAAAATTGCCAGCCTTTTCCTTTAAGATAATGGTAGTCCAAATTCTCCCCCACTGCTTTTGTCAATATATCTTTTAAAAGCTAGCCTTAAACTTAGGTTTGCCTTAGTCTCTTTTTTCTTAATTCTTTTTTATTCTTTTTCTTCTTCACAACTTCAGACCTGAGGACTTCTTTTAATAGACATTAGTTAAGGCCTGGAATTGAGTAGACATTTGTGAAGAAGACTTGAAATTTGGAACAGAATTGTCCTTTATAGTTTTTCCATGGAGGAAAAAAATCTTCTTATGAGAATAAAGACTTTAGCCTAATCTCTTGCCATCTGGAAAATGTAGAAGCCAGAGGTTGTTGGCACCAGGTCACATCCCTTATGTAAACTGTCAAATTCTTTTCATATTAATGGCATATCAAGTTAAACCCATGAGGTTTGTCATTGGCCAGACTAATTTATTGATTTCTTTCTTTCTTTTTTTTTTTTTTCTTAATTTCGATTCTGCCCTATTAGTACTTGATAGTGTTGACTGATTTGTGGTAAACATTGATCATCTCAATTTAGTGCAGCATTTCTTAGTCTCTCCACGTTCCTCAGTTCTGTAGTAGGGGATGATGTCTTTTAGAGCCCTTAATGTGAAATCCCCATGAAGGGGAAAATTTTCTCAAGTGACTTTTGCAGCTAATTAGTTTGAAATGAAGCTGGAGACAACTGCTAGGTGCAGTGAAATGGCCTGACACATGCCACCATATATAATTCTAGCGCTTCAAATTTCTGGATGCGTGCCAGGATCTAGTGTGGTAGTTACGTGTGGATGACTCCTCCACAGCCTTAAGCACAATCAATCAAATTAAGGTTTTCTTTTCCCCCCTCATCAGAGGGATTTAGTGTGGTGTTTGTTGTTGCTTTTTGTTTGTTTTATAAGGAGGCAGGCTGGGGGGGAGTAGTTTTGCCATCATATCACACTCCCCTTGTTTGTGCTCACAACATGCACATAAAAGTGATAGCTTGACTCTGCTCATTACCACAGGAAAACACAGAGTGTGGGGATGGGGCAGAAACAAAGAATGTTTACAATCATTAATTTTTAGTCCAGGAAGCTAACTGCCTTGAAAATGGCCCTTAAGCTCTTAGGTATATTGACAGCTTTATTCAAAGAAGGTACACTTGCCAACAGCTGCTGCTACCAAAGTTGATATGTATTGATTTTTGTTTTTTCAGGAATTTTTCACAGCTTTTCTCCCATCCTCAAAAAAAAAAAAGAGAAACCCTGAGCTCTGTTTTAAACCTTTCGATAGTCTAGAACATTGCACCAGTGAAACCCTCAAAGATTGTTATTACAGAAAGCAGACTTTAATGCTGCATTCTGAGAATGATGGCCAATAGAAGGAAACCATAACGTTTTATTGGAGGAACTTTGCATCCAGAATATTGTGCAAGAAGGTAAGTGTATGCAAGAGAATAGCATACTTGCTTTCACTACTAATTTCTTCTTCCCTTTCCCTCTCCCCACATTACTAGTACTTTATCTAAAGCAGAACAATAAACCAAGGGCAGACAAATGGTTGTTACAATTTCTTGTTTGCTTTAGTCATTATGACTCTGCTCAGTTGTAGATTCCACTTTCTCTTTGAGATGTTTTCTGTGGGGCAGAGCAGTCACAGGGCAAGGGTTCCCAGAGCAGCCAGCACCTCCTTACCCTGGGACATGTTCTCCCACAGGGGACAGACGGGAGGCTTTTCCCCTGCCCCTGGTACCCGGTATGGCACATTTGAAGTAATGTAGTTAAGAGAGGGAAAACTTTCAGGGCTGGCAGTGGCAGCTCTCCGAGTAAGTTGCCTGGTGCTTGTTTCCAGCACCAGCATTGCTGTTGGAGTGGGCAGAGCCAAGTGGAACATACTGGTAGATTTTCTTAAGTAAGCGTTTGCAATTGATGATGGTGGGAATGTGCTGGCGGACAAGCTCACTGCCTGTGTTACATAGGATTTTCTGTCAAAACCCTGAGGTAGTACAGAGGCATTGATAAAAGGGGCCCCACTCTGGTGCTGCACAAAACTGTTGCTACAAAATACCTTTGTCAAACCCCAGTCACAAAACAATGTGAAAAGGGAGGATTGAATTAAGTGTGAAGGTGGAATGAAGAATAGGAGGGTGATGGAAGGGACAGTAAGATACAAAACTCTTATGTTCAGAGTTCTTTTTATTACTAAAACTCCAAATGATGTGCTCTAAAGTTGTCTAGCAGGATGTAAAATTATTTCATGACTGCGCCTCATAAATATTTGCCTATAAAATTTCAGCATTTGCTCGTAGTTTTCAGTTAAGGAAATGTGTGTTTACCTCAATGCTGTGGCTCAGCTCTCCTGTGGGACTGCAGCCACTTGCTGCTGCCAGCTTGGGTTGCACTGACTTTGCAGGGAGCTGGGGCTGGAACAGTATTGCAGCTTAAAGTCTGTTATTTTACTCAGCCATTTTCTTTTCTTCCATCTCTTGGTAAGATCTTGTAGTGATACAGTTGATCAGGATATAGCCGATCAGGTTAAGGATTTCTTGGCAAGGCAGAGTGCCGGTGTTGAGGAAGGCAGCAGGAGGTGCCCTGGGCAGTTAAAGACAGATGTAGGAAGGATACTGGATCAGCAGAGAGAGGAGGAGCTCACACGATCCATTTACACTTCTCTCCTTTTACTAAATTAGTCTGCACTGAAGCAGTTCTAGATTTTTTCTCCGTATTTCTCACCCCTTCTCCCTCCACTCCTCCCCTCCCCAACCCTAACCCCAACCCCAGCCCCACCACTGCTCCTCGCCCTCCCCAAAGACACTGTTATGCTCCTGACTGTAGCCAGGGAACTATACTTTCTTTATAATATGTAGTACTCTATGTCTGTTCAAAATGCATTTCCTTAGCTAGGTTTTCTATGGTACTGCTCTCACAGAGATTTTGCTGGACTGGGGGGAAATTGCTGTGTATGAATAATAAATATCATCTTTAGGGAACAACCATTACTTTTCAGACAGTAATACTCCCAAGTTATGTTATGTAGTTGCTACAATATGTCAAGCCTTTCATTTCTCGGGAGTAAAGGAAGCTTGTACCTCTCCTGTGTATTCCTCCACACACAAGGGTGTATGTACACTCCCTTGTCAGTATGAGAACCATTGACTGCCCCAGAATTTGAAACATGCTAGAAATTCTAGCAGGAGGATCTCACTGTATTTTTTCTTGTAGTGTGGAGGGGAACGTGGATGATCAGTTGTGGTATGATTTTACTCAGAAAGCAAAGTGCTGACACACATTTGTTCACTGTTACGTTTTAATTGGCAGTTTGTAAGGTGGGTGGCATAACTTAGCATCATCCCCCCAAAACAATAACAACAATAAAAATGATAAATAAACAATACAAACACTAAACAAGAACTTTAAGTGTGTTATGCTGTACCCAGACAACAAGCCATCTGCACAGTGAAACATTCACTGAGGGTGCGCTTCAAGCTTGTAACCACAGTGTGTTGCTTTATCTCTGAGTGCCTTGGCCCGAATGCCCGACCCCGTGGACTCTTGTGTGCTACCCCCATGCCGGCTTGTGTGCATCCCTCACACTGGAGCGCTTCCCACTCTGACTGAGGCGAACCAGAGGAACAGAAGCCACACAGCAGGCTGCACAGCTTTTGACGAAGCTTTTTGCACAGACCACTTTAGCTGGGAGTGATCCCCAATAACAGCTGTTACCAGTTCTACCATCAGTCACTCACTTTCACTTACAGACAAATCTAACTCAAGAAGTTAATGTTAGCAAAATGTACATTCTACTGAAGCAGTTGAAATTACACACCTCAGACAATTAACTACTCTTGCAGAGGTTTTTTTTGTAAGTTTTTATGTATATCCTTGGAAATTTATTTTGCTTTAATTGTTTTTCATTAGAAATGGTCTTGTGAATACTCTTCAGTTTAGGTAAGGTTCACACCTATTGCTTTTTAATGTGCTCACAATTAATGAAAATGTGCATACTGTGTGTAAACTCACCTGTTAAAATTCCCTAATACACAAGGCCTTATTGTTCACAAATTAATGTCATGAATCCACTTGGATGTCAACCAGGAACTTGTTGTAATTGCTTACACAAAAGTAAAATCTTTCCTTGTGTTTTAATTAGTTGATGCAAGGGATTAATATGATTACATGGAAGGCAGCACAGTTTCTCTCTTAATAAATCAGGCAGTGTGGGTGCCAAATCAGCCCTCAATCTCATTTGGGCAGAGTGCTTTGATAAAAGCACTGATCAGACAACTAAGGCTTCCTGTGGCAGCAGCAGTGTAGATCATTCAGGTTTGCTGATACTGTTGATGTGCTATGTGGGATATTAATCAGGACTAATTATATGCATTGGCTATGAAACAAATTCAAGGCCACTGCAGGGCATGCTTCCGTATGTAATTGCTGACTTTAAGGTACTGGGTTAATTGATAGAAATGAAGAGGACCTTCCATTTACTGATACTGCATTTTGGAATACACCAGCTCCTTCTTTGCAATTGGGTCCATTTAGTTTTAAACACATGCCAGTATATGGTTAAGTAGACATCCATTACTCTGCCTATTTTTTGCTTTCCTGTTTTGTACCTTTCAATTTTCTCTCTTTCCAGAGAGGCAGCAAATAATTAAATAGTTCTAATAATGATAGGCAGCATGGTCTGAGACTGCTGCGTGCAATGTCCTTAGCTTATGTTAGACGTTCAGAAGAACTGAAAGGTGCCGCTTTATGAATAACACTGAGGGCTGCTTTTTTGGTGCAGGTTAAAATCTGCATGTTTACCCTGTGCATCTGATAATGTACTCCAGGTGTTTTGTTAGGCCAGCAAATGTGTGTATATAGGAGATAAAATCTCAGTCCAGTGCACTTTCATATCTATGAGTCTGTGTATGAATTCAAGTCCGTGCTGTCTTTCTGATGTATGGTACAAGTGAGCTTATTTGGGAGGGCTGAGAGGTGATCTTCAACACTTGTCTGTACAGAAGGTAAACTGGAGTAAAGAAAGTTCAAGTATTCTTTGACAGAGATGAATTGCAAATGCTCGTGAGTTCTTACTATCTTAGTCCATCAAAAGTAAGCCCTGAGATTGATTACAGAACTGCACAGGACTGTCACTGAGGGCTTTAGCTAGAATAATATACCAAGAGAAGGGGATTCAAAAAATACTCCTGTTGCTATTTTACTATGCACTTCTTCAACTGTAATTGTAAATGGAAGAGGGAGATCTGGGTTAAAACTATTTTTATTCAGGTTTCCTGCCCCTGCTTTCTTAGTGTGTAGTGTTTGCTGGATGAACCAAAGAAAATCTACGAATCAAGTCTTGCTTTTTTAATGTGTTTTGTTGTCATCTGTGCAGGAATGAGAAAAAGGTTCTTCTGTCTCTATCTGTTTTAATAATAATTGTGCTATTGGTACTAGAGCTACCTTCTTTCTTTTTGCGGAAATACTTGATTGTGTTTCACTCAGCACCATCCATAATAAGCAGGAAACTTGCTACTGTCAAAGCCTTTTTTCTTTAAGTCTGAACTTCTGTGGCATAAATTGCTTGTAGATGGGGTGTGAGCCAGTCCATTCCCATTGTCTGTGCAGAACTAGCCACGTGAATGCCACAAATTAATCACATCTAGCGTGAGAATAGAAAGCCCTCACCCACTAACACGTTTGTGAAAGCACTTTGAATCCGAGGGAAAGAACCTCTCAAATGAACATGAAAAATGTTGGGCTTTTGAAGGCCGGGAATTGTGCAGCCTGACCGGACCTGCCTGCTGCCATGTGGGGGGAGTGAAGGATGGGAAGACTACCAGCCTGGGAGGTTTTCTGCTAAATGATCTGCTTTGACTGACTGATGCTGGGGTCGTAAATGAGTTGCTGGCTACAGCCGTGCTGGCGCTCGGAGTGCAGTGCCAGCTGTCTGCCTTGCTGGGGAACAATAGCAGTACCCTTTGGCGTGTGAGAAAGGGACATTCAGGCACAATGTTTTATTAGACTTTGGGATAACCTTTTCTTTTGCAAACCTCAGGATTCTTAGATAGGAATTGCACAGTGTCATTTATAATTAACTTTTTTTCTCCATACCTATTTGTGCATAAAATTTCCTTAAAAGTTGTCCATGAATGGCCAACATTATGCATTTTGGTATTGTCTTTCTTTTTCTCTTTTATTTTTACTATCTGAAAACTGATGTAATTTTGAAACACTCTCTTTTTATAATTTAGGAGAGGAAAAGAAAACTCAGAATGCCCAACAACCAAGTCAGGAATACTGGCAAGAATAATTACTATATTTCTTCAGGCCACGCTTGTAATGCTGAGTCTGAAGAGAAGGGTATTGATGTCCTTTTCCTCCCTTCTCCTCAAGACCCTTGGGCATAAAGGGATGATAGATGGAGAACTTTTGAGCCCCTTTGTTTCTTGGGATTCTTGGAGGACAAATTCTTTGGAGCAGAAGCAGTTTCTATTTAGGTGCATGCATGAAAGCAGACACATACCAACCAGTCAGAACATACACGTAATTTTTATATTTATAGTTTATGATAACAGTGAACATAAACTGAAATCGTAGCTAAAAGACATTTTAAAGGGCGTGTTAAAAGCATGGTGTTTGCCTCATCAAAAAACTGCAATTGAATGATGTTTTCCCTAATCTTTTGTTTAAACATTTACCCTGAGATGCTAAAAAATCTTGTCTAATGGAAAAATCGTACTTTTGACAAACACAGACTTCACTGTGGAAGGCCAGAAACTGTATTAGCAAAGAAAATTAAAGATACCATGACATTTACATAAAGATTATAATAAATACAAAGCATCAAGTGTGCATACTTTTTTTCTGGTTTTGTCTGATCACCAGAACATCCTCACTAAACTGAAAGTCATTTCTAGTGTGCAGCCTGAGTTGTTGACCTGCAGGCTTTGTATTATTTTCTTTCTTAAGTCCTCATAATCCTTTTTTTTTGCATCACATGTACTTTTCTTCCTTCTTTCCTTTTCTGTGCATAGAAAGCACACAGAGCCTGCGGCGTAAGGCGGGGTCTGAGGGGGCCACATGTCTGCCCTGCAGCATCGTGGACTTTTTCGTGGCTTTGCCTTGGAACTCCTCTCACACCACTGCTGCCCTTCAGATCTGCTGCAGCATCTGTACTTTTCCAACTTCGAGCCTCAAGTCACTCTGAAGGTCATATTACAGCTAACCCCAGAGAGCAAAACACGAAGAGAAGGGTATACAGTTTCTCAGAGAGATGACCCTTCTGCACTTGGCCTCTGGAAAGCACTGGTATAATGACAGAGCTTAACAGCTTGTGCAAGCGCTAGAGGCTTGGGGTTAGCCCTGTTAAACAAATGGCTGTCTCACATTACTTGCTGTCCCTATCATATTCATAATTTGATATTGAAGAAGCACCCGTTAGGAAGTCGTGAAAAAGGAGGAAGTAGATAAAAGAATTGCAGAGAGTTGGTGCTTTGTTACTCACAGATGTCATTTAGAATCTTTTTCTGTGTATCTTTTTTTCCATCTCTGTCTGAAATTAGCTTGTAGATGGTACTGTACGACCAAGTGAGCATCACTGTTTTCTGAAATGCTGAAAATGCTAGAGTCATGCCTTGCAGTTACTCCAGAACTAACCAAAAGACACAGATATCTGAAATCATGCCAGCCCTGTGTAGGTACAGAATTTTTTACCCCAAATTCAAATCTAGTATTGTTTTAAGGACAAATACATGAGTTAAAGTAGAGAAAGGCTGATTTTGTCACTGACTGAGATGTAGTTAGCAGGATGACAGCAACCACTGTTAGATATTTCTGTCACCAGAACAAGTTCTTGACTGCACTCATCCTTAAGGCTGTTGACAGCTGTGGCTTGTTTTCTATCCTTATATTATTTTGGACCACTCATATTATCACAAGCTCTCACTAGTCTCCTTATCACATGCTGAGAAACCAGAATTCAGAAAACCATGTGGAAACCCTGATGGTGCACTAAAGGCATGAAATACTAATCTTGATCACTGATGAACTATAATTTTTGTTCCCTAGGCAGACTAATAGAAAAATATGGAAAACCGATACCAATTCCGTCTGCAAAGTCTTGTTGTTACTGCAAAAGGCTATCTGCTCTTCTCCCGTCTTCTCCCTTTCCATTACCTCTTCTTTGTGTCAGCAGAAACATCTGTTTGCAGCAGTGCGGATCTATGCGATTTCAAAGGGATTGTGAACCTATTTCATAAGTCAAGTGTTCTTTGTAGTAAAGGTATAAATAGCTACTGAAATAGTCCAGCATGGTTTCAAGTGCAGGAAAGGAGAATGTTTATTATTTCAAACCCCTTTGTTTAAACAAGAATTTGGTTCACTTATTCTGAAAGGTTTGTTTAGTTTTTGTTGTTGTTGTTGTTGTTGCTTGGGGTTTTGTTTTGTTTGTTTTTTGTTTGGCTTTATTTTTTTCAGTATGGTTAGGAAAAGATGTATCAGATATATAATCACTTGATAGCTATCAGAGGACAAATAAATTTTTTATAGCTTGAAGGGTGACTTATTCTGTGACCCTGTTTTTGTATTTTTACTGTAGTTAAAACTGAAATGCCCTTTTACAATGACTTGCATCTGTACGGTGATACTTATTTGTATATTACATTTTTGTTAACTGCCAATGATTCTAGTATTTGCAAAAGCATGTTTGCCTCTGCTAGATCCTGAGAGAGTAGAGATATACACAGGTATGCTCTCAAAGTCAGAGGAATGCTGTTCAGCAGTAAGACTTCTCCATGCTGCTGTATTAAAGCAGGCCAGTATCATAGGGACTAATGCAGTACATGAGCTGAGTACCCTATTCTCTCCTGTTGCCCATTATGCAAATATTTCTTATGACACGATAGATTTCTTATGAATAGATAGATTTGTACTGTCATTTGTTTCATTATGTAAGAAAATTTTTTTTTAAAAGTTAAGTTCAGGGAACTTAAACCTTAATGGTAGGTATCTGTGGAATTTAAAGTAAATTTTATATAGCACCTTTCAGATAATTTTTTTTTTGGTATTTTAAAGTACTTCATGGTAATTGGTTAGTGACTAGAACCAATCTGAATACATTACATCAAAAGCTGGTCTATTTATCTTGTCAATTTCAAAATGTATGTTGAGGTAAGCTATATATATATGCATTTCGGTTTAAAGCATTCTGGATTTTCCTATTTTGAAGTTCAAAATTTAAATAAGTTTCTTTTCTAAAGGATAATGGGCTTTCCAGATGTATCAACAACTATCTTTGCTGTTTATGTTTGAGCTAAAATACGACTGACATTCTCTTTCAGTAATTCCACTCATTATACTGCAGAGATCACTAAAGAAATCTCCTTCTTCAGCAAAGACTTGTTTAAAAAAAATTCTTTTCAATAATTTATTTGCCCTGCTTTGACAGAAAATACTCTTTCTATTTTTTATGTAATTTAATTCAATGTACATGCTGATGAAATCCTTGAGAGACAGTTACTCTGTATTTAGTCACAGACAGATCAGCAGTACCACAGATTACTACCACGTTTTGAACTAAGGACTCTTAAGAATTCACAGTGTATGTATTTTCTGGAAAGTACAAGTGGCACTGGACCCATGTTTCCACCCTTCTTTTTAAATATGCTTTAAGCCATGGTGGTAAGTACCTAGTCATGTTTGGTTTCATAAATCTTTGTAAACAAGCACATTGATGCTACTTATTACAACTCTGAGGAGCATAACCCCCAAACAGCTGCATTTGACCTTCTCATATCCTCTTCCCTATTGCAAGCAATGTTGCTGTATTATGTCAGTTCCTTAATAAAAGACAGGAATTGTTGCAGGGGAGCTATTCACTGGCTAATGTAATTTGAATAATAGTAATTTGAATCCCAGATTCTAAATTACTGTTATACATGCTACTTGTATGCTATTTTTCTGCATATTTGATGGACTACTGTCTTAGCTGGCAAACTCTTTGAGATCTTTTTCTATCTTTGTAGCTGAAAACTACTCAGTATGGCATATAGCATGGGTGGATGCCTAGATGGCCGTGTTTACTTTCTGTATTTGTTGTCTAAAGTGCTTAGTGTTAATATTAATGCTGTGCTTATGTTTCTTCAAGAAACATGCAGATGTGAAAATCAGAGCTGAGGAGAAGGTAGAAATAAGTGGCAGTTACAACCTATTTGTTATTCTAGTCCCAGAGTTTTGGGGTTTAGGCTTTTTCTTGTCTTCTGCCATAATTCCCCAAAATCTTTTCAAGAGAGGCATGTCCACTCCATGCCCTCAGCCCGGATTTCTGTAAGGTTCCTCAGTGCCACAGGCAGAACACTTTTAAAAGAGACGTTACAGAGATGCTTTCTATTGCCCTTGAGGTACATCCTCTGCCAGAGTAATGTGTACTGAAAGTTCTGCTAAAGGGAACGCTCATCCATTTTGGTATGTAAAGAGCTGAGCAGATACGAAGATTTTACCCTAGCAACCCAAGCTTAGGCCCCGTAGAACAAAAATTATGCAGCTATTATTTTCTGAGTCCTGATGGAGGCAGAGGAGTAGTCACGTAGGAACAGTCAGGATAAAACAGAATACAGTGCTTTTATTTCCTTCTTTCTGGGAAAAAAAAAAATTAAAAAAAGGAGGGTGAGAGAATGCCTTAACTTGATTAGTGTCAAGGGCATGCACGATCTTAATCTCTGCAGGTTACAGAGTGAGGACAAGCTTTTCTAACCATTAGTCTTAGCTGGGATCTAGTAACATTTTGTGTGCAATACAGAGACCAAGGTATCTTCACTTCATTGCTGTCAAGAGAGAAATATGTTCGTATTTCATATCCACTCCTCAGCAATACTCTGTACACACCAGTTCCTCAGCGGGCAAAAACTATAGCTTGGTTTTGCTATATTTTAAACAGTACTGTGTACTGCAGCCACAATATCTAATGATGGCTGAGCCTGATAATATAACGTAGGAAGCCTTAAAGCTATTGATAACTTTAAGTACAATGTTGCAATAATGGTCTAAGTGACACTTTTGTTTTTCTGTCACGGATGTCAACTGGTAACCCACTGCATCTCTGCAGGCTGGCGTTCAGTTTATCGTGGGTGAGCGGAACAAAGGAGTCGCAATGAAACCAGCTAGAAAGCTAAAAGAGAATAGACCTCTGCTCCTGGGACCACTCAGATCTGCTTGCTGGATGTCCTGCCAGACGTTGCGGGAGGATAGCTGTCTGAAGGTTTTGCAGGTTTTATCAGAGCAGCGTAATGGAATTGACTGTCTGGCAGACAATCTGATTTGGGAATTCCAGCCAGCCACACACCCCTGTGCTGACTAATAAGCCACTGGCTCACTAAGCCTTGTCGTTACCTAATATGTTTTTGTTTAACAACTTGTGGCCTTGCAGGAGAGCCCTGTTTACATTGTAGTCCTTCCCTGTTTTATTATTTTTCCCCTGCTGGAGAGCTCTGCTGGGTTCAGAAGCTCCTGGGCGAAGGCTCTCGGCAGGAGATGTGCCTGCATTTCTTGTGTGCTTGCGATACAGTTGTTCGATGCTGTTACTGAGCAAAGGGGTCTGAACTGCTGACATCCTACAAGTTAATTACCTGTCTCCAAAGTGGAGGCAGTACTATGACCAATATTACCACTTTGAGTCTTCGTAATTACAAAGCCAGAATAATTGCTTGATTTGTGTTGCTGAACAAAATAGCTGTTGGCATTCACTTCTTTTAAATATGAATTATTTAAAAACCTTTTAAAAGGATATTTCTTGCAGAATTTGAAACTCTAATTTAGGTTTCTTGGTATGACATACTATGAATATGCATAGATAGTCCAGTATTTTTCCAAATCTGCTTTTGTGGCTTAACTTTGGCATTTGCAAGCAAATAAGCATCTGCATAGTTTTTCATAGTGGTTTTTGTGCTTTGATATACCAGTACTTTGACATCTAAATACTTTTTTGCATGCCCGAACGTGATGGTTTTAGTAATACATGTCACCAATTCATTACAAAGAGAAAACTCCAAGAGTAGATATTTATGCTCGCAAAATTTAAGGCCTGGTCAAGTGCTGGGTGAACTTCACCCATTTAGTTGTTGGTGTGTTTTCTCTCTTTCTAAATTCATTCCATTTCATAGGAGATAATTTTTCACGTCCTAGCCAAAAACTTAAAATAGTGTTCCCTCCCAGTAAGGCTTTTTTTTTTTTCCTTTTATGTGAGTTTTCTCCTACCAAAGAGCAAGGTAGCCAACAGAGGGAGCACACACATCTTGCGTGCTGGTAACAGCCTGACTGTTGGGACAGACAGCCAGGAGCCATGTCTCAGATGTGGCACAGAGAGCAGTGTTAAAATACTGCATCAGCGCAATGACATTTGAGCACGTACAGAATGTCGTTGTTTTTCATTGGTAAAGTCTA
Organism: Cnemophilus loriae; assembly: GCA_013397755.1. Taxonomy (NCBI): domain Eukaryota; kingdom Metazoa; phylum Chordata; class Aves; order Passeriformes; family Corvidae; genus Cnemophilus; species Cnemophilus loriae. The sequence goes on along the minus strand of VZTF01009121.1, from coordinate 60,337 downwards.
TCTTGATTTTTACTTCTGTTGGAGGGGGATGAATCATCCTAGGGACATGAAGTATTACTGAGGAAATAACACTTGAAAAAAGTATTTATGGAGCTTAAACCAGCACACATATTCGGTTCTGAGTTTTCTTGCTTTTTTAGGTGGATCTGAGTGAATACAACACTGCTGCTGTAAAGAATACATTATTTATTAGTTATTTGTTTTCAAGATTCATGAGGGCGGGGACAAAAGGGTAGCATCTGTGCATAATTTGAATACATGAGTATGGGCCACAGTCTGCTTGGAAAAAAATGGGACTGTAACCCTTCCATTGAAAGGACTTAGGAACAAATACTTACCACACATAGGTGCTGCCTCTGATCAGTATAATATGTTGTTACTGTGATGTTCTGAACTTTGAAAGTACTGCATTTGTGTAGTTGCTAATGTTATTATTGCTATAGTATTTATTAAATCAATTTTCTTTGAGATTGCAAGGCTTTCCTTTCAGTTTTATATACAGTTGCATGCAGTGTTATGCACTTGAGTTTTAAATTATTGTTTTGACAGTCTGCTTCACATTTAGTCACTTTAGCCTAATCATGCAAAGTTTTTAGCACGTGTATGACTGAACCCATATGAGTCGTTTGTCTGAAGTAAGTCAGTAGGACTGCTTGAACAGGCAAAGGTTTGGATATTAAGAAACAGAACTACAGTATGTTTTACAGAGACAGGAAGACAGGTTTATTAACTTGAATTTAAAATGTGCATTTCCCGATAGGTGGGTTTTTAACCTCGGAATTTATAGGACACTGTGATGAGTTTGTAATGCAGAGCTGGAACAGAGGCTTGCCAAACTCATCTCTCGTATTTACAGAGACTGCTAAGTATAGAAAGGGCTGAATTGGGCTGGTTTCAAACTAGGGAAATCCACAGATGTTAAAGTCTTTGTAGCTCGCTAGCAATGCTCTGAGACACCCAGCCACCCAGTGAGTACTAGTGTTAAACCTTTGAGAATGGAGTCTGCTTTCTTGGCAGGGAATTTATTAAATCAAACACTGACCTTTTTTAAAGCCAGTAAAGGCAAGTGTTTCCTCTATCTGGGTATACAAATGAAATCTCCAGCATTACAGTCTTCCAAGCACACGGGCACAACCTGCTGCCCTACCCTTTTCTGAAGGAGGCGCCACATGGTGATGACATAAATGGTGTTGAAATCTTGTAATGGTCTCCCAAAGGCCTTCCTCTCCCAAGTGTGCTATTAATTTGTACTGAAGGAGCAACTTTTGGCTACACAATAAAAAGAGGAAAACATTGCTGCTAACAATAGGGGTTTCTGTGTGTTGTAGTGAAAATGGATGGCTGTATTGTCTGCCAGGAACTCGAGGCTCTCCATGTGTGAGCAGCATGGTTTTAGCTGCGGATTTATAGATTAGTTTGGTGTGTTTATTCTGAAAGGTAGTGGGCATGGGTCTTGGTCTTGTCCTTCAGGAACATGCAGATCTGTTTTCAATTCTCCCTGAATGAAATTGATGCAATATATTATTATTATTATTTCCCTTATTGTAAAAGAAATGTCATTTCTTACCTCCTGGACAGCTGTGAAAATTTTGTCCCTGAAACAGGGGTATTGAACTGCACAGTGGTTTTTACACTGCCTGGTAGAACAGATGAAAACAGAGCTACTGGGCTATAAAGGAGGCAAGAAAATTGTGCTGTAAATGTATGGAATGGAGATGCAAGTATTTTTACCTCAGTGCTTTTACCATTACAACATTTTCCTTTAGCTTGTTTATTTGGAAGACAAAGAGGAAGAAGCTCTTTACATTGCTGCAGCATGTAGAAAATAAACAAATTTTGTACTAGTAACTAAATTGGCTTCTTATGGTCAAACATTACTGCTTGGACTTGTGTGAGCAGTGATGCTAAACCTGGGGAAACCACAGTGCTTAAATTTGACACAATTGTCTTTAAGTACTTTCTTATATTTGTAGTTGGAAAATGATGGAAATAATTAGTAGCAAGAGCTAAGGAAGTACAATGGACTATGGATAATGCAGTCTGCGAGGGTAGCTAAGGTTTAGAAACAAGTGACAACTTTAAGTTAAGTTTATAAAGAGGGCATTTTATATTTCATCCTCTTTCAACACTTGGATTATTTATTTCCCCTTGAGCACTATGAGACTGTAATGTGAAAAGGTTCTGGCCCTTCCTCCCCATTCATATTAGTGATTAACAGAGTGAGTAATGACTTCAGGCGCCTTTGTGGCACAGTGATCGCGGGAGCAGAATCCCACCATAGTGAAATGTGGTAACAAATGTAGTGAAGTAGGAGAAAGGCAAAATAAGTCTCTTTTCCTTTCTGTTTGTGTTTTAAGCACAGCCAAAGCCTAAGTAATAGCACTGTCCTCTTGTTGTTTTTCACTAAAGTGAGTAGTGTTTCCTTAAATCTGTCTTTAAAAAAAAACAAAACCAGCCTTGAACTGCCCTGTTTTAGAAAAGAAGTAAAACCAGCGTATGTTCTTCCAGGAATTCTTAAACATTTTATTATTGAATTGTTCTGTAGAAGTCCTATTTTCAATTCACAGTAATTTTTTTAGTTTTGAGAAATTTATTAGCTTGCAGGAAGTTCTTGGAGGAAAATCCATATTAACCTCATGCAAGGGAAAAACCAAAACAACCTTGAAACCATTTTATTTGAGGACTAAGAATAGACAGGACTTTGGGGTAGGAAGAAAAGCAGAGTGACAATGCCATCTTGGCATAGCATCATCTGTGTAATGGAAATTTCAGTTGTAATTGTAATTAGAGAGAACTCTGTAACTATGCAGCACTATACACATCTGTTTTAATAACTTTGAATTAACTTCAGTAAGTCATGTTCAAGTTGCTATGGAAGAGCACTGAACTATGTGGTTGGCACTAATCAGTGCTAAAATATACAGGCAGACTGTGAAGAATTTCATGGTTTCCTTGTGTGCTAAACTCTTTTTAAATGCATCTAACTGCTCTGCCATCTAAACCCCAATTCTGTTAGGATTTTGGAACTCAATTATATAAAATCGCATAGCCAACTTGCAGCTGTGACTTCTGTCACAACAGGAATAACTGGTTTACTATTTGCATGCCTACGTATATTGTGTGTACAGACAAGTTTGTTAAAAGTTAACCAACTGTTGACATGTTTCTAGAAGTACCTCTGAAGTGGGTTGGTGGGTTTAGATGAAGCTGCAAGAGATGTTCTTGAATTCCACTTTATATTCACAGACTACATTTATCCCAAATACTGAAACAAAAGGTTCAGCTCAGTGAACAGCTTTCCTGTCTGGCTTTTAAAGCACTTACTTGGATCTGGGAAGTAGTAGCTAAGTTTATTCATGTCTTGACTTCTTTGCAGAAGACTATGAGCAGTACTTAGAATTATTTAAAAAGAAATGGTAGCTCCTGTGTGTTGGCACCTGTCTGCATGGATAGAGACCACCAACTTAGTTCTTGTATTTACTAAGGTATGTCAGCTGATAGGAGACCTTACGTGTTTTGTGACTGGGCTTGAGGAACTTGATGAAACTTTTTATTGCTTCTAACCACTTCCGTATCACTTTTGAACTGCTACAGCAGCTAAGAATTCTTTGAATTCTCCATAGTCCCATGTCTCAAGAAATGTCAGGGCTCATGCCTTTGTTGTATAGCCACTTCAGTGAAGACACGAAAAGAAGTATAGTTCTTGATACTGGTGACACAAAATTTGCATCTTCTGCTCCTCCATGCTGGTTGCGTGTGTTTGAGAGATCATACCTTTGGAAGGCATTTCTGACCACAGCAGAAACTTGTTCATCCAGCATGAACAAACTGGTGCTGGCAGGATTTTATCCTCTGTAAAGCAGAGACCCTGGATCAAGGCAGATCATTGCCTCCCAGAGACTCCCTGCCTGCTACACAGCATCACCAGCCTGCTGAACAGTGACCTCTCTGCTCTCATAGAATCATAGAATGCTTTGGATTGCAAGGGACCTTCAAAGGTCATCTACTCCAAGTCCCCTGCAATGATCAGGGACATTTTCAACTAGATCATGTTGCTCAGAGCCCCACCTGACCTGACCTTGGATGCTTCCAGGGATGTGGCATCCACAGCCTCTCTGGGCAACCTCTGCTAGTGTTTCAACACCCTCTTTGTAAATAATTTCTTCCTATATCTAGTCTGAATCTGCCTTTTTTTTCATAGTTTAAAACCATTGTCCTATCACAAGAGGTTCTACTAAGAAGTCTTTCCCCATCTTTCTTATAAACTCCCTTTAAGTACTGAAAGATTGCAATAAGGTCTCTCCAGAGCATTTTTTTCTCCAGGCTGAACAACCACAATTCTCTCAGCTTTTTTTCACAGCAGGGGGTCTTAGCCCGTCTGATTTTTTTGTGTACACCTCTTGACTTGCTTTATCAGGTCCATGTCTTTCCTGTGCTGAGAGTTCCAGCACAGGATTCAGTACCGTAGGTGGGATCTCACCAGAGCAGAGCAGAGCAGAGCAGAGGGGCAGAATCACCTCCCTTGACTTGCTACCCACACTGCTGGTGATGCAGCCCAGGTTCTGGGCTTCTGGTGCACCTTGCTGGCTCATGTTCAGTTTTCTATCCACCAGCACCCCCAAGAACTTCTGTGCAAGGCTGCTCTCAATCTCTTCCTCCTCCAGCTTGTGTTTATACCAGAGGTTGCCCTGACCCGTGTGTGGGACCTATCATGCAGTTTACGTGAGTCCACTCCTCGAGGTTCTCCAGGTCCATCTTAGTGGCATGTTGAACTGATCTCTAAGCCTATTGATCTGAATCTGTGTTAGAATTAGAGGGATGCATACTCTTAGTGGCCTGTGCAATCCATCTTGTGGGAAACAGCTAATTGGATCTTATAAACATTCCTGTTAAATTAATGAAAACTTGCATATCTGATAATTACTTTCTATTATCCATGATCTGTGAGTAAATATTACGGTGTGGGATATGTATGGTATAGGCACTAGATGGTAGGATATGTCACCCAGCTACTCCAAGGGAGATAAATATTACTTTGCACTTGCAAACTAATGAATCTGTGTGCACTCCAGCACCTTTGCTGACTTTACAAGCATGTCATAACTCGTAAGTCAGGGTTTAAACTGCCTGTGCTAAAGGAGTCCTTTTTTTGTGTGTCAGAGTGTGAGGAGTGATTGCTTGTGCTATTTTCAACGTGTTAACCATTTTCAGACAGAGAAATGCAGTACAATATTTGCCATGCTCTATGTTTGCAATCAGAGGACAGAACTAGAAGAATAATACAGGGCTGCTTTTTTTCACAGTTTGATTAAAACAATCCTGCTTATATCTGCTAGATTTTTCAGCTCAGCCTGGTCTCCAGCTCTTCCTACTTCATTTTTCCATTCATCATTCCTGAGACAACAGAAGGAGGAATAGATATGGTGTTCTGTGCTTGCTTAGGCCATGGCAAATAACAATTCATCAACATCCTAGCTTTAAAAAAGACCATTCTTTGGCTTTGAAGAGCATTGTAATTTACCTAGTGTCCCTGGTGTCAAGAAAATCACCTGACCAGGTCTAAACCAAAGAGAATCCTGCAGTATATACTCAGAGTAATTAATTGAAATAACAGCTGTGTTTAAGAGAAAGTGCACGAAAGCCTTTGTTGGATGACCTTGATATTTTGTAGATATTTCTTGGAGAAAAGCGTTCCGTACAATAATCTCCCTACTCCACAGCAAGAATGAGAAAATTAAACCCCACAAAATATTGCTGAAGTGTTTTTGTTTCATAGAGGCTCTTTTAATATTGTTATTGTTTCAGAGCTGTTGTTACACTGGGGAAGAGTAATGTAATCAAACCAATTGGCTGCTGGAGATATTTTTTAATGCACTGCTTTGGACACAGTACATATGCTCTGCAAATAAATACAGAATTAGTGTTCCTGTTGGAAGCACTTAGTGAGAATGAGTGATTTGTCTTCGTTATGAAAGGTGCATATATTTCTTCTGTTAGCTGATTATCAGACTGCTGTTTTTCTGCTTATGGATTCTGAGACAGGATTCATCATTTGTCAGCTTGTGAGCAGATGTTCCAGAGACAACCAAATTGATCACAAGGATGAATTGAACAGCAGTACCAATGTTGGAGGGCAGCTTTTACAAACTATATCTCTCTCCTGTTCTGTCCTCTCCATTTTCCACTGATTTCCAGTCATTAACTGTCCTCCAGAAAGTTACAGGAGAAAAGAAAAACCTCGTTCCCTGTGTGTGTGTGTGCATGTGTGTGTAGGCAAGTTTGTTTTTATTTGGAGAAACACTGTTTGGTACAAAAAGACGTCAAAGATTCAGTCTGTACTGAAATGTCTCTGCTGCAAACCAGTCTATAATGCCATCAGGGAAGGAACACTTAGTATTGCTGGTAATTTTTTGTTTTTTAACAAAAGGAAATCCCTACCATACAGAATTATAACTCCTTAGGAACTATTGCCTGCTGTTTTATCAAGCTGATGCTATGATGATTTACTTTGTTGTTTGTTTTGTGTGCATATCAATGTTTCAGCAAAGTTAATGGTAGGCTAGAGATAACATGTTACTTGTCAAAATTGACTTTCAGAAGTTTGATTTGTTCTTAGCAGACACAGAAGAGAACTTCTGGAGCTGTGTTGATTACACAGCTATTAAGGCCCTTTCTTGCCAAAAAACCCCTCCTTTTGTGCTTGTGGGCTGTTGAAAATTGTGGGCTGCTGCCAGAGGATTGAAGAGCAAAACACATGCTCCTGAAGAGCCACATGTGGCTTTCAAACCACAGGTTTCTGACCCCAGCCTTAAGTAATTAACAAGGGCCTTTGGAATGGTGCAGTATTCAGTAAGAATTGCTGAGATAAAATACCTGTCCCTCTTCCAAAAAATGGCAGGGTTTGAAAGCAGACATCCTTTTTTATTGAGAGCTAAGAGCAGAAATTTAGTTCTTTGTAACCTCTGTAAATGGACTGGGGAGGGGGTAAGAGGGGTTGTTGTGAAATGTCCTGGTCAGAATGGCAGATGAGGGAGCACATTGTGTTCAGTGCTCTGCAAACAAGACTGGTCTAAGAAACGTGCTTAGAAAACATTGTATGTTTTTCCTTTAGAAACCAGAAATCCCATACATAGTTGTTCATTTAATACAGGCCTGAATATTTTCTGCAGCATGGAACTTTTATTCCATAATGGTTTTCTTCTTTATGCCAAAAAGGAGGTTGATCTGCTTAACCTCTTCGATAACAGTTATGTTTCATGTTCTACTGAAGATACACAAAAATGAGGCTTTTGATACAGTAGCTGATGGAGTAAATATACACGGCTAGCAGCTGAGATCACAAAAGGCATGCACTGTTTGGCATGCCAAGGCCTGATGCCTTGACAGACGGGTAATGTCTGTGGAAGACGTGTTTTTGATGCAGTAAGAAACGTGACAGGTTCAATGCATGGTTCTTATTTCCTCATTTACTGGGAAGTGAAGAAGGGGTTTAGATGACAGGGAAGAACATATGTTCCAAGCCTGGCATTCAGGTTGCTGCACACTGTCAGCTGCCTTTGTTACCCATGTATTGGAGAGCATTCATTACAAATGGTAAATATCATAGGAAAGCTTGTTTGATGCCACAGTTTAAAAATTAAGAGAAAATTTTCACTCTCTGGGTGTGACTTTTGTGAATTGTGTCTGTCCATAGGAAAACAGACTCCTTCAAGAGGTTTATTTGTGCTGTCTTCATCTGAAGTCCAGTTTTCAGAAGGTGAAAAGGAATTTTGAAATTCACAACCCCCCCCAGTATTTGCTCTCTTCCAAACACTTCTTTTGCCTGTTTTAAAACCTGGAGTTCTGCAAGTAATCACAAGAATCTCTAAGGAATGGATCTTTTCATGTGTAGAGAAGGCTGGATGTGGTTTGGTACCCACACAGCTTGCAGAGGAAGAAGCTCATCTGTGGTCTAACCAGCAGTGGGGACTCCAGGAGGCTGCTGTGGATGCCGAACTTCAGGACCTGTGTACTCCTTATTGCTGTTCTCTATAGAGGTAGAAAGGCTTCTTCTGTGTGTACAAGCATTGCGGTTTTCCCCCTTGCCCGCATTTCTAACTCAACAAATACCAGATTCAGTCTGCATTGGATGAACTGTCCTGGCTGGCCATGACTTAGCCCTCTTCATTTCTCCCTGGACCTCCTCCTCTGTTCCTTACATTGTTTTATTTGCCTAGCAGAGGTGCTTCATTCAAAGGTTCTTTCAGTGCTAGCTGCCTTAATGAATGAATATTAAATTCAGTTTTAAATTATTATCAGGCACAGATCTGCCTCAAACTTGTGTGTATTAATAGCAATCTCCTAAAAAAGGGTTTCTAAATTCTAATTCTTTTCTGTTTTTATCACACTGCTGAACTTCAGATATTTTTCTCAGATGCCTTCTTTATGACTGGTGCTGGCTTTGTCAGGATTTGATGGTCCTTAGAATATCTTACGTCCTCTTTTTCAATGTCTCAAGTTGGGTACTCCAGACTGACACACAGAATTAATGGATATTTTGGAAATGCAGCTTTTTTTCTCTGTGCCCTAATTTCCTCTTGTAAAATGCATTTTTATAATACTTTTCTGCACCAGATGGGAATATGAGGTTGTGAGGATTAATTAGTTAATTTTTAAAAGTCGTTTACATGTGTGAAATGCCATATATATGCTTATAGGAATTCTTACTGTTGCTAATTTTTCCCCTTATGTCTTCTACCTTTTGTTAGTTGGTTTGACTTGGTTAAAGAGAAAAGAAATTAGTAATCTAACCAAATTCTCTCTGTGTTCTTTCCTATGTGTCTTAGCTATCCCTATATATCTTAGCTGTCGTTCGCCTTTTTTACTGTTCTTCACCTTACTATCTAAGGACTTTTCACAAAGATTAATAGTCATAGCCAAGTGCTTGGGGTTATCTGAAGGATTCTTGGGTCCTCCTCTTTAAAAGTAAAAATGCTCTCTGGTTAGAAATTTTGCTGTTGAGTGGTTTATTATTTTATTGATTTCCTTGAGAAAGTAGAATTAGTTGCAGGAGCATCCTCTTGGACAGAAAGTGGTACAGTGATAGGCTACATTATCCCCAACACCCAATTTCCACCAATGCTCAGGATGCAGTGGGCATAGGAAGAATATTATTTATTAAGTGAAGTCAGCTTTTTCAAAAGTTTCTGTGTGGTTTTAGGCAAATGGCTTAACCTAGATGTTGCACAGATGATTGCCAACTGCTTGTTCCTGATTTGCTGGGTGGCTGGAGTTGAAATTACAGAATCTGATCTGCAAAAGTAGTGAATTCTCACAGGTGCAATTGTAGTCAATGGGAACACATGAGTGACAAAGTGCTAAACACCCTGAACCATTGCAAACCAGGAGGCCCAAACTGTTGGTCATTCTTGCATTAACCTTTTTCTGCTTCAATTCCTTTTCTGTACCATACAGTTAATAATACTCTTCAGCTGACAGAAGTGTTAAATGTAAGGTTTGTCAATATTTGCAACCTAAGTAAATTCTTGAGTAAGAGGCAGCGAGAAGCTTCTGACATTTTTTGTTGCAAGACTGAGGGTGTAAAACATCCTCAGATCTATAACTGAAATGTTTTCTCCTAAAAAAAAAAATGAGCTGTTCTTTGAACAGACTCTTTTGTTCTGAGTTAATGATGCAGGAGTTCCCTAGAACAAATACTACCATGATCACATTGTTATGGACTGTATTGTAGTAGATGCAGATTGAGACTAAGGTAAAAGGGCAACTTTTCAGCATTTCATATCTTTGAAAATTTGACTTTGCAACCCGACAAATATTTTTAACACTCCTCTGAAGTGTTCACATGCATCTTCTTTCATAACAAATCGAAGTGTCAGGGATCATTGGGAATGCTGGCATTTGTAGTTCACCCCATAATTCTCTGCTATTTCAGCTAACTGAATAAATGGTAACAGCAGCAGGTTGTCATCTTTTGCATAGTAACACTACACAGGGAGGGATTTGCTGATGGGCTTTGATATCTTCTGACAGCAGGGTAGTGGTGGAGCTGGGAGCCTCCATGCCAGGCTCCATAGGGAAGCATTTTCTAACGGGCATGGATTCTGCTATCCTTCCTTCTGCTTTCCCATCTGTACTGTCCTGTGTCAGGATTTTTTCCTGTTTAAAACACCCAACAGAAATGTTCCAGTTGTGAGTAGTTAGACAAATAAGAATTATATGAAAAATTGGGTTTTATAGATGGGAAATACTGGAAAAGCTTTGTAGATGTTGTTAGTTTCAATGTAAATGTCTTTGCTGAAAGATCTGATGTATTTCTCAGTTGCAGTAGTTATTTCTATATGTTATTGTTCAGTCCTGGTGCAAGGATTGTAGTAATAATGAGGAAAAAATGAATCAAGAAATGAATGGTAATCCCAGATACTGTGCATTCATCTGCAGAATAGTAACTGACCTCCCATTATGGAAGTAGATGGATCACCCATGCTATTTTCCTTGTTGTTTTATGGTTTGAATTACTGAGGAGGCCATGCTCAAACATCTTTGGTCCTAAATTTGAAAAAATAGACAGAATCCAGAGCAATTCATATACCTGAAGACCATATATATTTCCCTAATAAAATCCATGAAGTAGCTGTTAAAAATCTCTTTCTTCCCCCTCCCCAACACCACTTAGATGCAGAGATAAGGTGGAGAATAGTACTATGTGGACACATTAAAATAAATCATAGAGTTGCTGATGCTACTTGCAAGAGATTGCACATTAGGAGTGATTTTTTTTTTTCCCTGTCTTCTATTTTTATATTTGCAAGTTAGTTTTGTACTCAGGAAGGTGAGAGACAGAGAACACCTGTGTTGAAGAGACACCTTTGCCAGTGCACGCTGATTCTGCTCTTCAGAGCCTCAGCTGTTTTCATCTTGGACCTCTCCTGAGAAGAAACAGCCAGATGTCAGCTTGCTTTGAGTTTTCTCTTTTTTTCTTTTTTTTCCTTCTTGTTTTTTTTTATTTCTTTTATTTTTTTCCTTTTTAATTTGGCATGGGGTACACAAATGAAAAATTGAATTTGCCCATTGGTATCCCTTCTAATTGTCTTAAAGCTCAGCCCCTCTGGAATCTATGCATGAGATTGACTGACGTTTTCTGAACGAGTTCCATTGAAATTTGTTACACGAACAAACTCACAACACTCACCCTTTTCTTGATGAGATGTGAGTGAGGGAGACAGAATGAAGGGAGCAGGGAAGACAATTTGAATTCAGGTCTTCAGTCTCAGATATTGACAGTAAAGAATGCTATCTTGCATCTTCTGGGAGGAAATGATACCTACTTGAAGTATATAAAAAAAAATTGTGATATGAATTTGAAATATCTTAGGTATTTTCTAATCTGCTGCACTGAGCTTCCAAGTCTTGCTCCATTAATATGTTAAGTGTTTTTGAATCATGCTCTCTGGTAATTGAGAGAACATTGGCTTGAATTCCTGTTTCCTTGGACAAAGATACATTAAGGCTGTTTGTTACTAGTAGAGAAGGTATGTCTTTTTCTATCTGCCTGCAAGATGTAGGCTTTTTATATACATTTCAGTTTACCATTCCTAGCTTCACTTGGCCAGGTCCTGTAGAATGCATCTTCCTTTTGTTTTTTCTACGCCCTTTGGACATGGAGACTTCTGGTTCTCTTCACAGCAAGCTCAGGATGTGCTTAAAGAACTACATAAAAAAGAATATTTTATGTTCAGTTTTCTTTGTCAGTACAATGATATTATTTTGTCCAAGAATTTTTTACTTCCTGAGAGCCTTTGTTTTTTCTTCCTACAGGTTTTCGAGTCATAAAACAAAAACATAGACAAAACTGCTCTTTCAGAAGAAAATTATTAAGAAAATGGAATAATTAAGAGAGAAAGTACACTCTCTTACTGTGTTTCTTCTTTCATCCTTTCTTTCAGTGATGAGTTGTATTATAGGACCTCTGACTAATACCTCATTGAGGCATAGACTTGTGAAGATACTGACAGAAGTGTGTCTGTGGGGAGGGCAAGAAGGATTGTTAATAAAAGTGGAAATTTTAACATAGACTATGCTGAAATCACATTAACTTGTACTTTAATATTTACCTTACTGAACATCGTTTACACCAGTCTTCACATGCCCATTATTGTACTGAGATTTGTGTAATGTAGGCCTAAAATAACAGTGGTCAGACTTAGCCTTGAGCTGGGACATACAACATTGCTTTCTTCAAACTTAAGAGCATAATAATAACAATAAATGAATGGAGCCTCAGGAAGATCTGGAGTCTCTCAAGTAAGTATTTTTTAAGGTTTGTCTTGAGATTTTTTATCTCAATCTACGTACAAGACCTCTGAATTCAGAGGCTGTAATTGCAAAGAGTAGTTTGTTGATAGTGTGTGATTGTAGTTCTGCTTATACCCACATGCACAGGAATTGTGTTTCATCATAGTCAATAACCTGTAGTATAAGATGTGGCTAAAATTATATTGTTCTTTGAAATTCCCTTGTTTCTGTAGTTTCATCTCAGTCTGTGAGGCCATCTGTCTCAGCAACCAGAAATTCCTAGCCTTCCTAAAATAGCGTGGAACGACTAGTCATGCCCCTAAGACAGCTAATGAGTCTTTTAGTCTGAAATTCCATGTAATAGCTGTGGCTGCTACCTGCTGTAAGTGTACTAAGCGACTAAACCTACAGACTAATTTTTTTTAAAGGTTATTTTTAAACACTGGTGGCTTGAAGATGTTCAAATAACAAAACATCAGTAGCACACCCACTGCCTGTAGCAATATATCTGTACTTCGTGTGGGTTAGTCTGATTATTTAGGGTATAAACAGTCCAACTCTTTTCAAGATATTTTTAAACCCCAGGGGGATTTTTCTTAAATGTCTTTTGTGTATGGCGTAGTTTCTTTGCAAGATAGTGATTTTGAATTAAGAACACTACCAAGAAACTGAACTGATGTTCACTGCTGCATCTTGCAGCTCTGCCATTACCTCTTGAGAGACGGGCATAATCCCTTGCATTGCAGTACAACCTATAGCCCCTTGCATTTTCTCTGTAAAGGCTTCAGCTCTCCTAAAAACATAAATTAAATTAGCATGTGTGCACCCTTAAACAGTCCAGACATGTAAAGCATAATTCTCTTGCTGAGAAAATGATCACCACAACATTGAAAGAGCCCAGCATCTCCCAGCAATCTCCCAAGGACATCTCAATGTGGCACAACCTTTTCAGGATAAATGGGATTTTAAACTCAGTCTTTTCATTAGTGTCCTCTCTGTGTATTATGTCTTGCAAGCTGGAGAGAGCTTTGAAGCTGTGAGTGTTATGACAGTGGCTATTGTTTCTGTATGTGCATTGTTAATTGTAATAGCAGGAAATGTGCAAGCCATATCAAAACACGTGAGAAGAGGGCAGAAAGGGGAGAAGCTTGAAGGGAGGAAACTTCAAAGTAAATGTGAGCAGTAAAGGTGCAAAACCTGTAATTATTGTTACAGAGGAGTAAAACTGGCAAACTGAGTTGTGTCCCCCTCATAAGAAAGTAATATGGAAGCATTAGCAGCCAAACTCTCTTCATTCCTGAAACACATTTTGCTCTGGAGTAGTTAATTCCCTCAGAAGAGGCGAAGAAGAGTGAGCCATTGATCTCAAAAAGATGCCAAGCAATGGCTGAATGCTGAAGAGTGGTAGCACACATATCTGAAATACTGTGTTGCTCACAGAGTTGCACTGCATATATTTAGTACCAGCCATATTTTTGTAGTTAAATGAGAAAAATTAGAATTGTGAAGTAAGTAGTTGGAATAGGCCACTAAGACTTTCTGCTTGCCATATTTTGAGAAAAGAGGTAGTGATCCAAAAATTACTTCACTGATTCAAATGAAGCATACCAGAGGATCAAAACAGACTAGAAGAGCAAAATGTAGTGATTCAGGAATTGCACCCCTACAGACAGGAATAATGCTATTATTTTGTCTAAGATAAAAGGAGACGCTTAGGGAAAAGCAGATTTTTTTTTAGAAATGGCCTAAAAATACCTGAAAGCATTTTGAGTCAACTATACTGAGTAGCAAAATTGTAGCTTAAATGTGTCATGAATTTGTGAATAAGAGAGTTATAGTTTTGTTACGCTTTTCTTCATTTCTCATCTGAGTTTCAATTTCTGTGGGCTCAGTGAAAGTGCTGATATTAAAAGGGCACAGTGCTTCTTGAAGGCTAAAAATAAGTAAGAAGAGATGACTGGTATCTTTAAGTGATGTCATCAGTTTTTAGAAACACTGTCATTTACATTTAAGGCCAGTTACAACATGCTCCTTTTCCTCCTCTTTTTTCTCCCTTTTTGTTTTCTGGGTGAGTTGTGCTCACAAAGTGAGGAACAAGGAGGTATAATATGAAGGCTGCAGCAGATGTCCAGATGTCCATTTGGGTAGGCTTGGGCAAACAGAATCTTTAGTTACAGAAAACAGGTAAGTCTGGGGGGGGGTGGGAAGGGAAGTGTTTTATTTAGATACTTAAGCTGAGGTTTTGCAAGGGTTTGTGTGAACGGGGAGAAAAAGTGCATATTCTTGCTTTCCAATTCTGAAATTGGAACAGTGTGTTGAAGATGATCTACATCACGTCACATGGAAAATCACTTCATAAAGTTTAAATAACATTATTAAATGGTTAAATCACCATCACAGAAATGCAGTATTTAAAAAGGGAAATAATCAGAATGACAAGAAAATGGGAGTCAGGATTCTGTTCTACTGTACATTCTGGTAGGTAGTCCACTTATATATGGAGTTCTCACAGTTAAACAGAGATTAGTAGCACCACAAAAATAATGGATGGATGAATTTTAAAGTATTTCTTTCCCGATTTGTTTTACTGTTTACCCAGTACTTTTTCTAGTGACTTACAAATATCTAAATGAATTTTAAGAGAAACTGGGTGGGGAGGGGAAGATGTTCCAAGCAGCACGATGATGCATGTTTGTAGGTTTCAAACTTTTTTTGGCTAAAGCTGAGATTTTATTTCTTAATGTCCATGATTTATTTAACCAGATTCTCTTTATTAACACTAGTTTCCAGCAGTCAGTTACAGTTTTGCCCTGTGGGATCCATTAGTTAGATTTGATATCAACCCTCCCATTTTTCTCTCTTCTTGTGTATCTGCCTTTTTCTGCCAAATGAACAAAATTTTATGTGCTTACTAAGAAATTCTTATTCACTGTCCCTTTTAGGTGCGACAGCTTTGCTGTATTTCTTAGTTGTTGAGTGTGTAAAAATTTAAAGCTTACAGCCTTATCGGGGGGTTTTGGCAGCAACAATAAGAGATAAATCATGAAGTAGATTAGAGTATGAAAAATACCAGACAGAGCTGCTAGCAGAATTGCATGAATGGAAAGGAGAAGTTGCTCAGATACGAGACAAAAGAAAAATGCATGCCCTGCAGTTGTATTGGAATAGTCATGCTAGTGGCTGAAGCTGTATCTTCCTAAATTTAAAATGAACCTATATGTGCTACTGGTATCAGCATTTGCAATCCAGCAGCGTTTTTAGAATTACTGATAACTACTGTGTTTAGTCCTGAGTATGCAGTGTTTTCCCTTACTCAAACTACACTATTCTGAGCTATGTGCATGCCTCCTTCCAATGCAGAAGGAAGTTAGATCCTAGGCTGTGTTCTTGATATAGCAGAGAGCACATTGCATCTTGCCACTTTCGTGTGTTATGTTCTGTTACGTTCTCTCATGAACTGTTTTTATGGTGAAAGTTAGGGTCTTGATACGTTCACTGGTCCCCAATTTAATTGGTTTTATCTGCTGCTATCGTAACAGTCTTATCTCTGCAGGCAGTTGCATAGATAATATTTGGAGATCAGAATTCAAGCTCAGACACCCAGTGTCATCCAGCAATTAAGGGTTATTTGATAGTCCTGTCTGTGGCTCAGGTGCCAGGGAACTCTCGTCTCTGGTCGACAGTCTTTATAGCATCATAAAGCATTTCTCAGGGGAAATCTGGATATGGAAGGCTTTCTGAATGGAAATGGGTTGAAAAGCCTGGGCAAGTGCAGTTCGAGCCCTAGTGGAGATTCAAGTCATTGACTGATTGCTAATGACTATGCAGTTCAGGTCTGGAAGATTTTTAATTATTTCTGTTAGTCTGTTCAGTGAAGGAATAAAAAAAACTTCTGTCTCCGTGACATGGGTGCTTATGTGTACTGTGAAGGAGAACATTAAATGTTGCAGTGTTGCTTTTCTCATGTCTACTCTAACCTTTCATATGAGAACTATGTAACAAACATACTGTGCCTATTGGAATACTGGGCAGTTGTAGTCTAACTGCATAAATCAAATCAAAGTTGCATCTCCCCAGGTGATTCACTGGTTTATTAGGCAAGGTAGTAACTTTTATTTTGTTGGGGTTTTGGCTTTTTTTCCCCCACTATGTGTTGAGAGAAACAACAACATTTCACAAAGAAGCTATGAAAGGAACATGGCACTTAACATAAATAGAGTTTGTAGTGACTGTAGCATTTCTTTATCTCCTCTTTCCTACCAAGACTGCTTCTCAGTTCTGCCTGCCTGTCATATGGAAAGATGAAGTATATACACCAAGGGTTCTGTGCCTTAGGTGCTTTAATTGCTTATTTTGCCTAATAGGTGAATTAACTGTTTTAAAGCCCGATTATTTCCTTCATTTTATCTAGGGCAGATGAGGGCAGAGACAAAAGAATAACAAATAGGATTGCTAAGTGGAGCACTGATCAATAGAGAGTGCTGTCCATTTGGGTAATGGACATCTCTGTCATATCAGCTGTTAAAGAATTCAGTTGAGATGGGTCCCCATAGATCTACAAACCATACACCATCCACTACAACAGCCATTACTCTACACCCCTAATACATGGAGGTAAATCTCAGGAGCTCTGTCTTTGAGATGCTAGCTGCTCACTTTTGCTAAATTTCTGCTTTTTACTTTGAACCACCTTTCTCGTGGATGCAGCACTTTTTTCTTGGAAGAAAAGATGCATTCACCTGTAACAAGATCCTCATGCTTGTTTTGTTTAATAGAATCGATAGCTCTTCAGTTCTCTTGTAGCCAAAGAAAGTAACCGTTTTCTTTGAAAAGACGGACAAATATCTTTATCCTCTCAGAGCAGTTGTGAATAACTAGTATGACAGTTTAGTGACTGTTCAGGAGTCCACTTATATCTGAAGGTGGTGGTTACACCTACCAAGTTTTTCAAGCTGGAATTTCACTGTCACCTTTGGTGAAGTACATAAGCAAGTGACATAGAGATTGGCTGTCAAATGAATCTTTCCCAATGTTCATCACAGAAATTCTTCCCTGCTCATGAATGGTGATATTTTTTGGAATGGCACTCTCCATGGCCCCCTTGCACTGCACAAGGTCCAGGCAGAAGGCTGAGTTTTGTCCTGACACTCCCCATCTTGTGGATTTTTCTAAAAGTCCATGCTCCAGTAGAGTTAGGTCAGATCATGAAGATCTCACAGGAGAAAGACTTCCCTGGCAGACAACTGAAGACTTCTGAGGTGAGAAAACATCTCTGTGTCTCCTCATCCTGTAGGTTAATTACTATGTTGTACCATTGAACCTTAAGCAGTTTAAATAGTTTGATGTCAGCATAATGCCAAAAAGATGTGATTAGTGGTTTTTGTGTTAATTGTAATACATTGTTTTCATTTCCCTCATGCTTCTTGATACATTTAAATGTAGAACATCCAATTTTCTGTGTGCTCTATCAATGATACGCTGTAAAGAACCCTGGATAGTTCTTTATGAATTAGCTGGTGTGCGTCACTGTATGAAGAGTGAACATCACGCGTGGTTTTCTTTGTTCTGCACTGAGGAGTTGAGTCTAAAAGAGCTTTCATGAGCTTTACACTTGCATTTCTGTCCAAATCCTTCCATCTTCTGCGTTACGAATTATCGAGTTCCAAAAATGTAATCTTTTCTACCTTTTGCTTTAATGCTTTCTAGGTAAAATTAGTTATTCTCAAATAGTCTACAGTAACTGACACCTGCTAGATCCACTCTCAAACATTGTTATGAAGAGTAGATTTTGACTGGGCAGTCAGATGCAGGCCATTAATTTTCAGCACTGCTGTTTGACTGTTAATGAAGTCGTTACCCAAATGGCAAGAGTGATTTTACCTATCAAATGTCCTACATATCCCAACAGGCTACTCAGTTGCAGACAGGGGTCTTCACCAGTAATTGTCCCATGCACTGTTCACACTCTGTTGCTTTGGTTTTTAAGTTTACCTTCTAAACACCAGCAAATTCCTTATGCTCCTTTCTACAATAATTTTTCTTATCCAGGATCCCTAAAACAAATCTGTCCCCATACTCCATACCCCCATGTCTTGAGCCTACTCGATACACTAAGGGTGTACTAAGGATGCCCAAGGACTACCTGTTTGCCATCACCATATTTCTTAGCTGTCCCTTCTTAGTTTGAGGGGCCTCACTCACCATTGTTACTTACCACATACAAATGTGGCAACACACTTAAAAAAGAATAAAAATGATATGAACAAAAATGGTTTCCCAGCATAAAAATTTAGGTTATGTATGGATGTTTGACATCTCACAGAACTCTGGGAGTTTTTTCCTCTGGTACGCTTTTAAGGTCCAGAGATTGTGTCAAAGCACATTCTGAAAAGACAACCTTCTTGTGATTTTTCTCCTGCTGACTGTATTCTCTGTCCCTTTTGCTGCAGCATGCAGTTTAGTACATTTGATATGCATGGTGCATATTACACTCTCATTTTTAAAACTGTTTATACTCAAATGAGAACAGAAGGATGGTATTGTGGGTCCTTTGGCTAGAATAATGTTGAAAATAATTTATTTCACTTTGAACTCTGTAGCAGACTTCATGCATAAGCTTGGACAAGCCACTTATTTTTCTGTTCCTCAATTTTCTGTCTGGTAAAATAGAAATTACATTAATTTATTCCTTCCCCCACCAGTGGGGTGGGACAGTTTATAGATGATTGTGGTAATTGAATGCTAAATATGATACTGGAACTATCCAGATACCCAGATGATCTTAAATATGAGATTCTGAAGAGACAGTCCCAGCAAAACAGCACCCCTTTCCCACATCAATAAGCAGTATTCTGCAGTACTGAGCCAGAGCTTTTGAATTTTAAATCATGAAATGTCTTCATTTAAAACAAAAACCCAAACAAACAAACAAACTTACATCCCTCCATTCCTCTCTGCCCCCCACCCTGAGACACACCCACCCCCAAACCACTTAACCAGATAACTCAGACTCGGCTAGTAAAATCCAAACGTTCCCGCTTGTAAAAAAATATGGAGAAAGTAAGGTTTAGGCTAAATTGGTCTTGGAGTTAGACCCCTGTAATGATTTTATAATGAAGAGATGAATGGTGCTAAAGACACACTAGAATACTAAAACTGAATTTTCTCATGGAAAACATGATATCCAGTAAAAACTGTCTTTCCTTATGGTTTAGCGTGTGGATTCAGTGGAGTATAAAAAAGGAGTAATGAAAGTGAGATATTTGTGTATGTGGTTTTGGCCTGCTTTTCAGCTGAACTGGAGTATATTTTTCAGCTGAGTGCAATGCTGTTTTCCAGGTAATATGCGTCTACTTCTGCAGTGCCACTCTAATAAGTAAGTTTAATAAGAGTTTGCACATAAAAAAAAGGACTTCAGTGTTGTAATCTGGAAAATAAAGAAGCATGCAAGTAATAAATCCAGGTATGAAACCAGGATTTTGCATGTCAACGTTATATCTGTAAGTTTAAATCTGTAAGTGTGTAATACTGTCTTGGGTGCTATTTTAAGCATATACAAAGGGTGTTTCTTTTAGTAATAATATATGTGGCAAATATTAAGCTTTTTTTTAATATTACCATGGGAACTATTACTGATCCCTACATATATTACAGAATTTATTTTCTAAAAGAGAATTAACAAGTTTAAATGTAATCCCTCTTCTATTATTAGGACCTATTTATATTGGCAAAACCAAATTTATGGCAGAAGAATAAATGAAAATATGACTATTAAAAGCATAAAATCTTCATACTGGGAATTCAGACTTCAGTTTTCATTGTGAATCTCAAAAGGAATCCTAAATACAAGTATTTAAAAATTCAATTTAGATTTATATGCCTGCATTCCAGCTTATGTTAGCTCAGCTGCAAAATAAAATCATTATTATAGTTTTATTACAGCTAAGCATTTTGGAGGCATTTTTGTGGTGTTCTTCTGCAAGTGCACTTAGAAGAGGCTGCAGATAAATTCACTTAATGATGACTGCAGTGCAAAATCAAAAAGTTTTTTGTTTACCTTGCAAAGCACACTTGCTCCATGCAGCATATAGCATGAAAATTACGACATGTCAGTATTCTTTGCTTTGCTGTGCTGTTCAATACATTCCGGTAATTTATGGAATGCTGCAGTTATCTGAGGTTTTTTGTTTATCAGTAGCTTCCCATACCAAGGAAAGATCTATTTAAAATTCAGGACTGTATTGTGAGAGACCTTGTGTTATGCTTTTTCAAAGCAGTCTCCCTGTAGTGATGATTTGACATTATACTGGGTGGCACTAGCAGATTTGGGTCAACCAGTTTTATTTGCTTATAAGAATATTTTCCAAAATAGAATAAAGTAGCTCTGATCATGATCCTTGGGAACACACACCTTTCACAGGTTAATAAATACTTCAAGTAATCCTGTTTTGATTCCACTATTTTTATTCTGTTCATGCTTTCCCTTTTCAGTTCTGTTCTCTTGAGAAATAATGTTCCATTTACCTTATTTGGACTTCCAATTGTCATTTTTATTCTTAAAAAAATTTAAAAATGGAAAGGACTGTCCATGCTTATTTGTGATAATGTGCTGTTCTGTGAAGTCAAATTTTGATAGAGTAGGAATAAGAAAAAATTGGGAAAAATTTCTCAGGAAATTATTCTGGAGGTGTTATCAGTCTCCACTTTTGGGTACATTTTAGGGAACTTAATTGCACCAGTGACTGTGAAGCCTAGACTGTTCTGGTGACATCAGAGGTCACTTGCTGGAGTATAATATTTTTGCTGTTTTTGGAAAGATGATACTCTCGTTGATGGAAGTGAGCAGGGTTTCCTCCAAGATCTGATAAGTGTTTACTTTATCTGTTGTGTGCAGGACATGCTTAATGATTAATGACACTTACAAGTGTTGTTTTTAGGAGCTCCAGCTCAATGTATGTGACCTACCCGCTGCATGTGCTAACTTCAGAGTTTAACTTACATGTCAAGTGCTACTGACTCTTTATCTTCTGAGTGCATTGGACAGCACTGTAGAAGAAATAAAAGCAATGGGAAATCTTTAATATGCTGTAGCTGAGAGCAGTGTTCCACAAAGGGAGGTGACAAAAGCTCCAATGCTCTGAGAGCACAGCTAGCTACAGGAGAACAGAAGAATGTCCAAGGAATTTAAGACTTGGCTGTTTGTGTGGTAAAGGGTGGCAAACTGAGCAAAAATGGGTCCAAGAATTTTAGATGTCTTCAGGTTTGTAAAAACAGAAAATCTGGCTATTGCCATTTGTGGCCCTAGTGTGGAATAAATATTGTTTTTGCCTGTACTTGCTGAGCTTGTGTAAATTTCTGCCTCTGTGGCTTTTTGAGGGGGGAGTGGGTTGAATTTATTGAGTTTCTTTTTTTGATATGTCTGCTAACATCCTTTTCTTAACTTCATGAGGTTTATTTTAAACTGGGCTAAAGCACAGCAGATTCTGAGGGTCTCAGCTTCTGGAAGCCTGTGTTTACATTTGCCCCTCATGACTGTGAAAAAAGATTTGCCTGAGTATTAGTCTCAGTGCAGTGGTGTTTGCTGAAGTCTGTAGTTGAGTTGTGAACTGCCCCTTTCCTCTCCGTTATGATACAATTAAATTGTCAGATCTGCTGTGTAGAAGAAGGAGTCACTGTTAGAGAACATTGTTAGAGAAGCAAGCCTGTCAATTCTGAAGATTTTTTTTTTCAGTCTTTGCAATAGACACTATGAACTTTTGCCTTTTAAGATGAGAAGGAGATTCCCAAGCACTGCATTTGCAGCTTTCAGGAAGGTTAGAATGCTTGTGATATTTCAGGGGTCCAGAAAGTGTTCCTTGATTCACTGCGGAGCAAAAGTATTCCTGTGCCCTTCCACCACCCCTGCTGGGAGGCTGGGAGTTCAGTGTGCAGAGGCTTTACAGCTTCGGTTACATCCTTCCACCCTCCAGAAAGTTTCCTGTACTGAGAATTTTGGTCAGAGTTCAGATTTAAAATATATGTTACCAATTTGTGTCACAGTTCAGAGTCTGTTAATATTCGCAGCGAAAATCTTTTATATAGCAGCACAGGCTTGATTGCTTTCATGTCTGAGCTCTTAGAAAATAAAATTCTAGAACAGCCCCAAATATCACATTCTAATGAGATGTTTCCAGTCTAGGAGCATATAACAGCCTTTTAAAACTCACTCTTTAGTATAAAAAATTATCTGCTACTTTTAAACTAATGGCTATGGGTTTAATTCACCTTCTCTATACAGTCTGAGTTTGATTGAAGACAATGAGTAAAATTCTCACACGTTACTAAATCTATGCATTAGAATACTGTAATTGGGGTGATTCACAGTAATGTGCCCTTCTTAGATTGATATCACCGTACCAATTGAAAATGCTGAAAAGGTAAACAATTTAATTGAAAAAATCATTAGGAAAAGATGCAATGCCTCAATATCTGATTTGAATAGTGGTAGCAAAATTAATTCCTGAAGCAGATTCAGTGATATTTCATCCCCTGTTTGGTTTATTTTAGAGACATATATTTTACTGGAATGGAACAGTATTTTGTTCTGGTGGATATGGCTATGAATATTTTTGCAGTATCAGCCATTTCATTCTAGACAGAATGTTTTTTATGTTTCTTAAAAGATGAAGAAATTGATGTAGAGAAGGGGGCACCTGTTGGACATTTCTATAAAATAGTGATGCCGAGGGCAACTTCATAGTACTTGCATATTCTGTGACTTCTGACACGAGTATTATGACAAGCATCTAGTCCCTGTAACGTATTTCTGATAATGATCAGTATGCTAGGAAAAATATCTGCCTTTTTTTCTGAAGTTTTTCAGCTGTGCTGGTTGTTAGATAATTATGCATATGAGTATTTTCATCAAACCATAATTTTTGATCATAGAGGGAAGTGATCACCAGTGTATTTCTCTAAACCTTCTCCAGATGCAATGTGCTCAATATTCAAACAGTGTAACTATATCTGTAAGTGCAGATATCAAAATAGAGAACATAAAATATGATTGACCAGAACTTCTATCAGGAATCACAAGGAAGGAGGAAAGGAAACACATTAATGCATTGAAATCTAGATAGCATATATGGAAGGTAGTTTAGATGTGCTGTTCCAACTGCACCTGACCGAGGTTAATGGGGTTATTTAATCTAATTGTGGTGTTGGCATTTCTGCATGTGTGGCTACATTTCTACCTGCATCTCTCTGTATTTTAAAATGTTACTAAGTGACTGAACTAACCCAGGTGACACTGAAGAATTAGTGGCTGCATACTGGTTTGGGCTGAAAGGCTGGAGGAGTTTTCCTGTGGTAGAGATCTGGAAGCAGGGACTGAATGAAAGGTCTTCTTTATCTTACTCAGCTTCAACATCTCATCATTCACGTGGTCTATTCACAACAACAATATTACTGAAACAATTTGGCAGTTCTGATTTAGTCATATGAAAGAAGACCATATACGGGCAGGATTAAAGTTATTGGCTGCCATATTACTTCTTAAAGTCAACCCTTTTAATTATGATTTTCAGGTAAGACAAAATGTATAGAACTCTCTGATGTTTCAGCAACACAATTCTAGTTCTTCTGCTTGCTTATGCTTACAGTACATTTCTTTAAATTCGCGAATTCAAAGAATAAGTGTTCATAAGATTTTATATGCTATTTTGACTGAGAGGAAAGGTGGCCTCTTTTTGAACACTGTGGCCCATTATTGACGCAGTTTGCATCTTTTACGTTTAGACTATTGATGTTAAGACTATTGATGTAATTGGAGCTAACAACTCCCAACTTTTTTTTTACGTAGTCCCTCAGGAAGCAAATAGTGGCATGATGTTTTAAGGATTAAATTCATTTTATTTACAGGTTGTATTGGAATAAAACAAAGGGCATCTTAAAGCTGAATTAAAGTGCTTATTTTTTGTAGATAGGTAAATCTTGGTTTCAGTGATACTGGTGTATGTAAGATGGACAGCAGCTTCCTTTGGAAATAAGTCCTTCATCCTTGGTTTTTCTCTCCAGTTTTGTTCTTCAGGAACTGGGCTGTTCTTCACTGCAAAAGTGTAAGGTGTTTGCATCTGTCTCAGCAATCACAACAACTGTTAATCAACAGTATTGCAAGTAAAAATAAAAAAGCCTGAAATGACATAGAAAGTGAAGTTTCTTCCAACTGTGACATGAAAGATGGAAAAAAAAATCTTTAAATATTTTTAGTGCTTATGAACTGCAGGGAGTAAGGTTGGTACACAGGCACTGCACTGAAGGACAGTTTAGGAAGTCTATGAGGAAAGCATGGAGAATAAACTAAAAATCTTCCTTTTTTATTTCCCATAAATATGATAATAAATCAGAGTGATGTTGTAGGAAAAGAAAGGAATGGAAAGAAATTCCAGAACACAAATTTGGGTTGATAATCTGCATAAGCATTTATATTAATACTTAATAAATACTCAAGAAAAGGAAAACGAACCCATGTTTATCTCTCAAGCTTGTTTATGCTTTTCTTAATTACGGTGCTTTTGAAGTTACTTAATTCTGAGCATGCACAGACTACACAAGAGTGACTTACTAATATTGAGTTGTTGGTGTGCAAACAACCAATTGCCGATGAAACCTATGTAATTCATTTTAAAGTGGACAATTCAGCATTTTGGAACTAATTCTTTATTATTTTTACACATGTGAATGTCTTCTTTGTTTTCAAGTCCCACATGACAGAAATCACAGATGTAGTCAAGGCCCCTGTGCCCTTGCCAAATGAAATCTTAAGTTATTTCTGTAGCTTAAAAAATATTTTTAAAAATATTCCAGTATGTTTTTTGTAACTTTATAATTTCTAGGTTTACTGAAAAAAATTATTTATAAATTCCCATATAAGGAATATGTAAATCTATTCAGGAAATCCCTTTTTCTATATTAAGCTTTTGCTCATCTCCTTCTTCCTTTTATTTCTAATAGCCACAATGAACATCTGTACTCCTCTTTAGAGCCAATTTTTAAAAGCATTCCTAGGCTGTTGAACTGAAGGGTATCCTGAACTCTGTAAGTGACTTATGCCTTTGACAGCCTATGGCAGGAGTGTATGAACTGGCATTATTTAAATAATCTGAAACCACTCTCCTCGTTCCTTGTTCCTTGTTCCTTGTTCCTGTCCACAGGCATATGTTCTTGAAAATGAAATCAATGAAAATAAAATTATAGTCACCAAAATTATGTAGAAAGTTGCAACTTTAAGTGACTGGGCATTGGAATTACTCTCTTAAAATAAGGGTTAAAGAACTTAGTGGGGGAAGAGGAAAAACAGAGAGAGACATTTAATTAATGTTGTCTGTAATCCCCAAACAGTCCATGCTACCTGCATAGATTGTTACTCGCCAGCCAGAGGTAAAAGCAGCTCTGTCCTTCCTCGTCTGCATACAGGCTAAGTAGCAAGTCTCGTTTGTTATTACAAAGGGATTTATTTCAACGAAGAAATGAAGCAGGGGGTTGGCAGATAAGGGCACTTAAGCCCTTGGAGCATTACAGCAAGCTTGTAGAATATGGGCACTGAGCAGGATAAGCTTTGCCTTCTTCATCAAGGCAGGAGTCATTTGGTAATGTCAGAAGAATAAGAGACATTAATAACTAATTCAGTTTACATAATTTGTCCTTTAATGTATCTTTATTTATTTAATTTTAAACAGGTATGCTTAAATATACACATGTTCTATAAATATTTTTGTCATGTCTGTCAGCCACCCTGCTACCAGAATTAAATAATGTGGCTATGGGAAAGCTTCAGATAATGGACAAAGTCATGTAGTTTTTAGTTACATGAAAGAAATTTTACATAATTTTAGAGGTTTTCATGGTTTCTCATGAGCTTACTGTAATTGGATTTGTGATAACTGAAATAAATAATAATAAAAAGTCTCCCTTTTCTTTAAATTATCCAGGGATTAAAAAGTGATGTTTTTGCTGTGCTATGGAAATTTCTAGCTGCAAAGGGTTGCAAGAAATCAGACTTTAAATCTGTTATTTTTGCATGACAAAGTTAGGCTGGGTTCAACATTAAAGTAATGTGGAATGGTGGGGTTTTTTTGTATTTGGAAATAAAGACAAATTTCTCTGGTGGTTTGAAGCTACCCAAAGATTTGAAATGTAGAAAGATACAAGGGCTGGGATTAATGGACAGGCCAGAAATTAAGTACTCAGAAATGAATGGTGAATCCAGTTAACTGCACCAACATGACCACCATGTATGTAAATAAGGAACCAAGACTTGGAGAACAACAGAAGTATAGTGGAAATAAAAAAATAACTAGAAAAGGCAATTTTCAGAAATTGATGAAAGTTTTGTGGGTTTTTTTTAATGACTTTGCCTCAAAGTAGTTTTGTCATTTGTTGCTGCTGTAGGGGAAGGATTTTGGAAAGGGTTTCTTTTTTATCTCAATTCTTCTTCTGTGCTCCCTCAGTGTGTCTAGTTAAGTGCTCCTTATAGACTACAATTTTTAAACCAGCTTACCAGCTAAATGCAGTTAAATATTTCAAAGTGTGTGCTACAGTGTTGGCCAGACACTTGGGAGGAGAGGAAATCAAGGTCTTACTCAGAAACTTAAAAGCATTATGCTTGCCTGTATAACTAACCTACTGTAGCTCATGATTACTCATGCTATGGAGCTGGAATAAAAGTGAATTTTTAGGAGACATATCACGAACCCCACCCCTCGTTTATCACTCTCAAACTAGATTGGGTGAAATTAGGTTGAAAAAAATGTGCTTTAAACCACTTAAAAATTCACAGAGTCAGGCAATAACCTTGGCAGGAATGCTCCTGGTAGTGCAGCGGGGCAGGCCCACGGCAGTCACTGTGGTGTGGAGCACACAGAGGAAACAGGCCTTTGTACTTTCTTGAGGGAAGGTCTTGTGATTTGAGCCATTATCTTGAACCTGGTAATCGGGGCCAGTAATACCTTGTGTGGTCTGTGTCTGTGAAAGCTGTCTGTAACAGTGCATATCAAGAACTGAAGAACAATCTCTTGGTTTATTCCATTTATAGTAGTTAGTGACAAGCCAGCTGTGGAATTTGCAAGCTATATCAACTAGCCCATACAGAGAGGGATAACCCTGAGTATGTTCCAAGAGAGCAGTTATTGTTGTAATACAGTGACACTGTGATTTATGAAATCTCTGACAAAC
This sequence comes from Cnemophilus loriae, assembly GCA_013397755.1. NCBI lineage: Eukaryota > Metazoa > Chordata > Aves > Passeriformes > Corvidae > Cnemophilus > Cnemophilus loriae. Next base: position 32,836 of record VZTF01009121.1, on the reverse strand, counting down.
ATGCCACTGAAGAAGTCTGTTCTTTGTATCTGTCTTTTGTGCTTACTTGTGTTGTCCTGGTGACATCCTGTCCCTCTACCTCCTGAAATACTTCTGTGCCACGTTGGAAATGAATGGAAGGCACCTCTTTCTTTCCAAGGAGGAAAAAACAAGCTATGAATGAGAAATAGGGAGAGACTGGGTGAGTCACTGTGCTCTGTCACAGTTGCACTCATTTTATCACACCTGACACAAGCTGAGCAGTACTTAAGAGTTCAAAGGAGAAAACCAGTCCTTACTCTGGTATCATTTAGTTTCAGTTCCAGAGCAGCTATAATATTAGAATGCTTCTCAGGCATGGCCTTTTTTGTTTGTTTTTGCTTTCAAAGAAAATATCCAAATGGTTCTGTTTAAGCAAGACGCTGTTTTTCTTTAACCCCAAGCATTTTTAGCAAGTCTGTGAAATAACTGTGGCACTTACTTAAGATCTTAATTTCACTCTTAAGAGGTACACTCATATTTTATTCCTTTTTTTTTTTCATGTTACATGCTTTTCCAGGCATGCCTGTGTTTTGCCAAAAAATAATTACCTGGTCAAGTTTTCTGACAACATCTTTTTTTTTAAAAAAAAAGTATATAAAAAAACCCTGACTTTGCTGTCTCTGGCATGAATTTTCTCATAGTATCAAACTTATGCTTTCTTTTGTGGAACTTTGTTGCTCCACTTTCCTCTGCTTTTTTTTCATGTATCATGTCTGAACTGCACCCAAGTCTTTCACAACAGTAGGTGAAATGAAATAGACGAAGCCCTACTCACAATGTCCAGTCACAGAACAGTAGTGCTCCCATTGTCTCCAATACTGAACCAAGCCACAGATCCTTTCTCGACTGAAAAGGCCACCTGTTGGTGAATGGGAAAAAGATGAGGTAGTTCTTTGGAAGATAACTGTGCCAAGGCTCTGTGATTTTAGTAGTTTGGTTTTTTTCTTAATTTCTCACAAAAGCACTTGAAACTTGCATGAAAAAAAGAAACAAACAGGAGCTTTTTGTGCAGTAATGGTACCCTATATGTAAATAGTGATGCCACTTCCTTTGTAAAATGCTCCTGAGTTGTATTAGTGAAAGCGTTAAGATCAAAGTATTATTTTATTACAAGTCTGGTGCCTAAGGTGACTTCAGTAAAATAGAATAACACTGATTCTTTTTTCCTTGCAACCTACTGTTGTTGAAACTTTAATCACATTTACATTATTATTCCTGTAGCCTGTGTAGAGATTCAGTAAGGCTTGAAAAGCATAGTCAATATTATTGGTCAATAGTTCTGTTTGTTGAAGGTATACATTTAAACACTGAATAGGGCCGTTTTTCCTTTGCTAAGCAGACACAGCTGTCTTTAAAATGCTAGCTGAATTTAGATGCAACTTGAGGTGTAACCTAATGAGTTACACCATGCCTTCAAAACTGCAAGGAAAAGTTAAAACAGCTGCAGAAGTAGACAGGCGACAGTAGACATACACAGGAGGTCAAATCCATGGAGTCACATTATAAACCATTGTTACAAGCACGCCTGTGGAAGCAGTTTGCTGTCTTTAACCGTACATAGAGCAAACCCACTGACTCCACAAGACATGTTTTAGAAAGAGCTAGAAAAAGGGAGAACCATCTGCTTCCCCAGTTGTGTTTCTCCTTCCCACTGCCCAAGTGGGACTAGGGACTGAATGAAGAGCCTCTGAGAGCTGCTGGTCTTTGAGCAAGGCGCTGGGCCATGTTTGTGTGAGGCTGCAGTGAGCGCACAGGGTGGGATCTGCTTGGAAGGAGCCTTGTCTGGCTTGAGGCTATGGTTTCCTGTCTCTGTCACACCTTATGAAACCCCAATTTTAGCACTTAGGTTATGGAAGGATTTAGAAACTCAAACCTGTGTACCCGTGCTCAATTTGCTTTTCTCAACAACTTTATTGCTCTGGTAATACATACAGCAAATTCCCACGTGGGAGCCCAGGCATGTGTGTGCAGCAGTAAGGTGCACGCTAAGAACTGGCAACAAAGCTAGCTTTATGAAAGTGCCTTGGAAGTGGGGGGAGATCTTTATTTGCACGATGTATCTTACTCTCCTGCTTTCTAATGGTACTAATTAATGGAGAATGTAATTTGCAGTCTTTCAGCCGCCCTAAGTTCATGAGGGTTTGCTTGTTACATTGTTCAGCCTACTGGCTGCCCATCTGTTATTAGGCGTGGTCACTACTCAGAGCTCGCCTCTCCAGTGATGTGTATGCATTAGCAGCTCTCCTACAGACACCAAAGGCTTGTCAATCACTGTGACCTCCACAGCCCTCTAACAAGCCATTGAGGTCTGCAGTGGGGTTTTTTTTTTTTATTTTTCAGTTAGGCTTTCTGGAGTGAGTTTCTCTAATTATCTGAAAGTGTATGCAAACACTGAAGGAGAATTAGGAGCATCAAGTAGGGCCTCTACTTTTATTAGAAGACTCTTGCTTTTCTAAATAGATGTCAAACATATTCTTTACTCTTTAGACAGTTAACCTTTCATCTCTCCCGTAGCAGAAATTCCACTCTGAGATATGCTAATTTGCTATTTGCAGCACTCCAAAGTAGAGGGAAAATGTCATTTGCAGTGCCCTCATTAAAAAGTCCTTTATCCAGATTGTATACATTTTTTGCATTCTGGTTTGTTACACTTTTTTATTATATAAAACCACTTATGTAGACCCCTTCTCCCAAAAAAATCCCAAACATAAACAACCCACAAAAAAGCCTTTAAGACAAATCTAGCAGTAGATGAGTCTTTCCCAGGCTAAAATTCAGCACGAAATGTCCCCTGGCTTCATTTACTAAGACGTACGATGCAGAAGTCGCCCACTGTCTCTAGTCTTCCTTCAACCCTTACTCCACTCTTGAACTTAAAAAGCCTTTTCCCACAGCTTTCTTACTGCTATTAAATAAATGTCTTTTATGCAAGACAGGATGTTATAAGGGAAGTGGGAGGCACAACAGGGTAAGGCTTGTGTGAAGGAATGTTGCCTCTGTTTCCAAAGTGACGTTCCCTCTTTTCCCTCTTTGGCTGGTCTCTGGGATACAGTAAGATGTTTGAGCCATCTCTGGCTGCAGAAAAGGAGAGATCCTTGTCCACCTGGATTGGTCTGCTCAGACATACTGCACTGTCTGAGCAAGTGCAGGTTTCTCTGTGTGATACTTTGCCACCAGTAGTAGTGGTGTCATGTTGTCACTGCACTATGTTATCAGTGCTGGATTTCTTACACCACGAGGAAATCTGTGCTGCCTTGTTTTCTCTTTAGCTGAGTTCAGAAAGGAAGGTGAAAGGAGCATGAAAATGTACTCTCTGGTCAAAGCTGGCCAAATATCAAATTACCTAGTGTGTGGCTGCCTCCACCACACAAAGTTTTGCATGTGTGTGCAAGTTTACAGCTGCTGTAGGAAGAGGTTTGAAGAACCTGCTTTGAGAGTGCTGTAGTTATGAGCTGTGGTCAGGCTGAAGCGGGGAGGAGACTTGCACCAGGCTGGGGAGATGGACTCTTCAAAGCATGCTATTGTTTGTGGAGGAGGTGTGCCTGTAGGATAACAGTAGCCCTTGCTGCTTCTTTGAGTTTATCAATCGAGACATATATGCAGCAGGATTTGTTAATTTTTTATGCTCTTTCTCTGACATTTTCTGTAAAAAGACTCATGTTCAGAGTAGCTGTGAGCTATTCCAAGTTGTTCAGTGCTCAGGATTTTATCTCGAGGGAGAAATGATACCAGCTCCCCAAAACACTAGGTAAATAACTCTTGCTTTCAGTCTCCTCCCGCAACATAGTTTTTTTTATCCCTAGTACTTCCTTCAATTGTTTTGGGTTCCTTTTGTTTTATAGTAAGTAATGCACAATTTTTTCTACCAGCTTCTGTTGGAAAGCTAAGCCAGATTTGTTTTTAAAGCACTCTTTTGTGGTATTCCTTTCATTTTGTCAGAACAGTTTCTTTGTGGCTTTTTAAAAAAATACGTAATTTTAATACTTATTTGTGAATTTTGTGACTACCTCTTCCTAACAGAGGTAATTTTTTCATTTAAAATAAATAGTTAAGAAAGGCAGTAGCAGCTGTATGAGGGGAAAAGTAATAAAAAGTAAAAATTTTAAGCCAGTGTACTTAAAAAAAAAAGTTCTCAATATTAAAAGGCAGTCAGTCACTTGAGATACATCAAGTTCAATAAACAGGTTTGAAGAATTTTTAGGATACGCAATTTTTTATTTCATTTCTTAGAGCAAGTAGTTTGTTTTCCTGTCAAGGTAAGAAAATCATTTGTGTTATTTCTCTAAGTGCTGAAGGCACTCATGTTCTTGGGCAAATTAATTTAGGTCTTCACATGTGAATGGTCATTCCTCAGTACTTTTGCTTTGTACACAGCTAAGTGAAAAATTAAAGCTTTGTAAATTAATTCAGTTTGCGGTACTAGTATGCGCTTCCCTCTCCTTACCCTGAGAATAACAAGGATAAAAGAGGGAGGAGAAATAATTATGGGCAAAACAGTAACCTTTTCTTCTTCTTCCAGACGTTCTCATAGGCAAAAAAACCCACACAAATTACTCCTCGGCTATCACGTACATGGACATTTTGTTAAGATGGATCTTTGTGGATTCCTAGGAGGGGACTCCAATTTGTATTTAGTCTAAAGCACTCGGCGGCGGGGGGGCTGGGGAGGCACATGACAGAAGCCCTATGCAATGGTCCTCCTTTGTTTAGGTCTGGAATACTGGCTCTGTTAAGGTCTCAACACGGCAATGTTTTCAAACAGTTTCAGGGAAAGCAGAAAGATTATTATTTTCTTTAATGATGCTTCAAAACATACAGCTTAAACTAGGAAATTAGGAACAGAGCGTCTAGAGACAGTAAAAACCTTACTTTTTTTCCCTTCTTTCTTGTTCTGTTGATTGGTTTGATCCATGCAACGTGAGATGTGTTATTTTCTTTCCTCCCTCCTCGGTACTGGCAGTTGTTTTTTATGTTTGCTGCAGATGTTCAGGAAACTAATTCCAAAGCCTGCACCTGTGTGACACTGACCTAGGTGTACCTTGCCACATCCTGCTTTTATTCTGCTGCACAGATCAATTTGCAGTTTATTCTTCATCCCTCTCTCCTTTGTCCACAAAACCATCCATCAGCCCCCTCCTGCCTCCCCGCACGTCCTGCGAGGGGGAGGGACAGCTCGTCTCTGTGTCTCAAGGCTGCCTCGGCAGGGGAACGCAGGCCAAACTTCTGTCAGGTCAAGGTGCCCATCTATTAAGACAGTGTTCACATTTTCATTATGAGACCCTATTTGAGGGATTTATAACTTGGCTGCACAGACTTGCTGCAAGCTGAACTTGTCATACTTAGTTTCTTCTGGGGTGGTAGTTACCGTTCTCTCCCACATTATCAGGCAAACCTCGTGCATAGGCTCTGCTGCCTCCCCACACACCCCACGACGAGATGGAGACGGTGGCTTTGCTGGCGAGCATTTTTGGTTTTGCTGTGTTTTTGTTTTTAGGCATCCGGGGGGGGTCTCAGATGTGCTAATGCCTTCAGCTAAGACTGTGTTTTGGCAGGCTCTCACAGGCTCTGTGAAGCCTGAAGTCAGGCTGCTGCTGCCAGCTTCCTCCTTCTGTTTTTATATTGCTTATAACCAGGGCCTAAATTACCTTTATTTTACATTGACGTCAGGATAATAAAGAACAAGAAGTGAAGCTTGTGCTTGATGCTTGCAGCGCGGAGCTGTCGGTGTGCCGGAGCGGGGCGGCCGCGGCCTGCAGAGCCTCGGCGGGAGCGGGGCGGCCGTGCAGGGAGGAGCTCCCTCAGCGCAGGGCCCCAAGCGGGACATCCCAAGCGGGACATCCCAAGCGGGACATCCCAAGCGGGACATCCCAAGCGGGACATCCCAAGCGGGACATCCCAAGCGGGACATCCCAAGCGGGACATCTGCCCCGCACCCGGGGACAGAGGTGTCCGCCAGACCCCGCAGAGACGCTTCGCACGCTGCATTTTGATGCGGAGCAGCCTGGGTTTGTGTCACGCAAAGGAACAGGGGCCAACGCTGGGGATAGAGGCAGGGCGGGAGAGGGGAATAGAGGGACCTCTGTTCTGCTCCGGCTTTTTTGGGTCCTGTCACCTGTGAGACCTCAGGGAATGCAAGTAAGGAGAGGTTGACATTGCTAAGAAATGCTTCCCACCGCTAAGGAAACAAAAGAAGATTGGTGTCTCATTAGGCAATCCCTTATCTTCCTAAATGCCAGCTATCTCACGGATTTAAGAACGGACAAAGGGAAACCTCTGCACCCTTAGCATAGGAATGGCCTTTTGAACTTGCCAGAGGCTGCAGTGTGTTGCTGGCAGACTCACCTACCAGGAACTTAACACGAGGCTGGTGATAATTCTTTTACTTCAGATTGGAAAATTTTCCATTATCAGCTGCTCGGTGGAGCGCCTTCAGGTTAAGCAGTCCCCTCATCCAAGGCTATGAAGCCAAGCCGTGCTTCCCAGAGAAGAGGCAAGTTTGTATAATTACTTTTTCAAATCGAAAGCTTTTCAATAAGTCACTTTGTGCCATTTTTCTGGCTTCTGTATATTGGCTCATGCTTTAGTCAAAGAGTAAAAACTATTTTAACTGTACATAGGCTTGCTAACCTTACAGATTTACGAAGTTGAAAGAGGGAAAATTATTCAACGCCAAATTTAGTAAATACCACGAAGCACACTTTAATTTCCTTTTTTGACTTGGGAACAGAAAAATGACACAAGTTATGGAAAAAATCCACCTAAGAGTCACTTATGAAATAGCTTTATCATCTAGATTTTGTAATTGGGAGGATGGATGTTAGGTTTTGCATTTACAAATTACACTTTTCCTAGGTGGATTTAGTACATGATCTGCAATTTATACACAATACATCTCAGGTTTCTCTGTGCAGTCTTGAGGTTATTAGTTTATTACCTTTTTTCAAATAAGTGGTAAGACTTAGAGCTTGGTCGTTTTGCTTTTCTCCATTAAATTTATATGATAATGCTGGTGGTACAGGCAAAGTACAGAGCTTTCAGAGTCTTCTCCAAATGTAGGTATTCACCAGTTCTGTCTATGTAAGATGAATTTTGCTCTAAAACCAGAACATTAATGCTAATTGAAAAATATGTATCATAGATGTAGAAAATCTTATATGATAATGAATATAGTTCAAAATCTGAAACTTATATCTTTCAAGAAAGATGTACTCCTCAGCTTTATTTTCTGTTATTCTAGAATATATCTGTTCTATTTTGAAAAGCATTACTGTAGGATTCCTACAGTCCGTGTTTCCTGGTTCTTTTTTGTTCACTTGGGCTGTGTTTGTCACTGACTGTGAACATCGTGGTAAGTCTTGATAAATTTTTTGAAATGCATAAGGAACTTTTTGCTTTTACACAGAAGGTTGTGTTACCCAAATATGACCATGTGTTGTTTGTAATGGGCATTCAGGGTAACCCATCTTGGCCACCAGTTAGGCTGTGGGGTGAGGGACAATAGTAGTTGTGGCCCATCTGGAAACTTCTTCTGGAAGCATCTCCTTTTCAGTAGCTCACTAGGAGGTGTCAGGTGTGCCTCTGGTATTCCCAAAGGACCACAGACTCTGTGAAGGATTTGGCATGAACTCACCTTTTCTCTCACAGTACTTGAGTGTTTCCCAGATGTTAAACTGATAAACTTTTATTATCAGTGAAATCATAGCAATTAGATCTCAACTGTTCTTAAATGTCTGCAGCTACGTTTTTTTGGAGAAGAACTTACTAGACAACAAGAAGTCTGGTTCTAGGTACCTCTTCTGATTTGATTTTAAGAATATTTCTGATGCTGGGAAATACTTAGGTCAAAGCTAATATTTATTATATAACTAAACTCAAGAAGAACGTAGCTGTGATCTTGGCAAAGATTAAAAAAACTTGTGTAGGTTGCTTTAAAAAAAAAAAATCCATAGTTGTAGTGATTTGCAGTGCAAGTATGTATAGCAACTACATTTAGTAGATTGTAATTATGCTGGAGTTTCTGGTCCATGGAGACAGAAGTTCTGACCTAAGGCTTTACATGCAGAAATGGTAACTGAGAAGGAGCTTTTCATGGCAATCACTTAGTGCTAAAAAGGGATTAAGCAGGTGGGTGCACAAATGGTGATGTGAACTTCAAGGTGGTGATGTGAACTTCAAGGCTGTGATGTATGACCCAGCCTAGCTCCTCGCTAAACCACAGCTCCATGGTGTGAAGAGTTTTGGCAGATCTTCTGGTTTTAGTCCTAGTTTCCTCCTTCTTGACTGACTCCTGAGATCTACCTGGAGTTAGGCATTTGTCATTCTCCATTGTGATGACAGGCTGGATACTATGAAATGGATCAAGGAGTTGATCAAGGTCAAAACCAACTCTGCTATGGGCCACCTGGTGTTTCTTTAACCAAATCACGATGTGTCAGGATCCATCTCATAGCCCCAAAAGGAGTTATTATGGTATGATTAGGGGCAGTACACTACCCTGAGTCAGAAGTATAGGGACCCCTTTAGATAAACAAGTGCTGAAAGCCTTGCGATCTGAATAATTACAGCCTCGGGAGGTTGTTTTCATTAATTTTATAAATGGCCTAAATTTTACAAGGTAAAAAAAAAGGTACTTAGTTTTTTCAAAGGTAGTTTGAAGAAGTGAGCTTTTATTATGCTTTCTCTGTTAAGCTGTATTTTGCCACCTGAAGGTGGAGGGATAACGTAAAATCAAGTTTTTAACCTTGGAGCTATACTGATATGTCATCTTCAGCAGCGACACTCCTAACTTTCATATGCTGAGTATTTTGTCACCTAGACAAGAAGGTGATGAAATTGATGCCTTAAATTGTAGTCAATTTTGCTGTGAATTAATCTGACAAAGCAATGTGCATTAGTTTGCTTGCAGTCACGGTTTGAAATTTTTCGTTGGGGTTAGATCCACAGTTCTACTAATGCAACCCACTAGCATGCTAGGTGTTATTTTATGTGTGCATGCCAGTCTGTGGAGTATAATTGATTTTTCTCTAGTGCAAATGTGTAAATTTTTGTTTAAAAATACATTACTTGTTTTCTACACAGTAGCTGTAAATTAAAATACTAAATCTTGATACAGAACTTGAATTCGAAATTAATCTTTTTTTTTTCCTTTGCTTCTGCTTGGATTGCTATTAGTAGATTGTAAGAGGGCATGATTCCAAACTTAAATGTTGCATTCAACGAAACAACAAATAACTTAGAGGTAATAGTGCTTTCAAGGCATATACGCATCCAATTCTATGTTATAACATGGTTTTCTGCCTTGGTAAAGACTTGTTCAATTTTAATAGTAGTTTTCTATTTGCTTAACGGGGTAACAAGTCGACATATGAAATACTCAGGAGCTGAAGGTGATGAAAATGTAGATTTTGCATTAAAACATTTTCAGCAGAGTGTATCCTGAGGGGAAAAGAAGACTGTAGGAGGTAAATGACTTAATTAGGATGCAGCTAAAAATTCTCTCAAAATAAGCATCTATTGTATAAGCTGAGGCACTAAGCAGCGTGAGTATAAATATGCAACTTCAGGGCAGAGCTGATTTTCACTGACAACTTTAGATCATCATTTTGGGATGTACTCACATTAACACTCTCTGTACCACCCAAGTTCCCAAATCATTTCAGATTCCACAAAAGCCTGTAATTTTATTTGTTTGGGGTAAATTTAGCAAGCTGCTCCTGATTACACCTTAGCCTGGGACCATCTGTTGATGGTGAGCCTCTCAATGGAGTCATTCCTGCAGGCAATGAATGGGAAAAGGAGTGGAGCACCAATGCTGTTACTAAGCAGATGCATGCTATCAGTGAACGTCCTTCCCGCCTTTCAAGCTGCCAGCTCTCAGTATTGATGGAGTGTCGTATGCCTGCGAGCCATTGGAGCCGAAGGCAAGGAGAAGTGCTCTCTTGGGGCCCATTCATCACGTCTTTCTGCTGGGGTCTGATAGAGACAGAGTTCTGAAGGCACAGTTTTGTATATGAACAGAATAAAAGGCCTGATTCTTCTGTGCTGTTACCCAGATTGCACAAGACCATGTGTGTGCTTTGCAGCAGTGTGCTGTCAAAAGACTCCCATCGCAAATGAGAGGATACAGCTGCTATTCATAACAAAATAAGTAAACCCCAAAATGTCAAGGTTATGTTATTTTAATTCCATTTCTAATTCTTAGGTTCCTGGTAGTTAATTTACTTGAGATGCCAGAAGAAATAAATCATTTTAGGAGATCATGTTTAGGAAATCTCTCCTGGACATGCTGGAGAATTTGTAACTGTTTGTTGTTGATAACAGTGCTAAAGGTGCTCTAAGTTTTCTGAAGTGTAATTTTTTTGGTTTTGTTTTAGAGGTTTTTTTCAGCCCACTGTGAACAGCAGCCTTCTGTGAGCAAGGAGGTTTGGAAGACAGGTTGTGTAAGATAGCTTGAGTTGCTTCATCCTGTGTCTTGAAACAATTGGAGGAGAGAGGTGGACAGGCAGTGTGATGGACTAGATAATGGGTTGTCTGTTAAACTCTGGGAAGCCTGAACAAGATCAGTGAAGTGAAATGAGTGGTTTACAGTCTGATTGTAAGTGGTGTACAGCTCACTTCAGACAACCAGCAGTGTGCAACTCATTAGAGTTAGCAGCTTCATTCAAATCCCTTTCCGAGTCAGCAAGGGTGGAAGGAGAATTTACCAGCCTGGTGTTAGTCCTGCACAGATAACAGAGTGTGCTGTGGCAGCTCCACTTGATCTACAGTTTGTGTAGATGAACAGTGCAGTCTGGTCACTTCCATTAGCTCTCAGATTTTGTGAACCAGGAAAGGCAGGAGAAAGAGACGAGGGAGGAATTGCATATCGATCAAAACCCTTCTGTACCATGCCCACTGCATACATTTAAGAACCAGGTATCCTTATTTTAGGAAAATGTAAGTGATGAGAGTCACTAATTCTTATGCTGCTACCAAAAGTTCATTATATCATAAAATTAATGAATGTGTGTTCAGTTTAGGTTTATGACAAAAATGTTATGACTGCATATTTAATAAAAAATGGGTGACTACAGAGTAAAGTTTGCTGATCTGTATTCAGTATCACCTGTCAGTAGTTCAGTATTGAGTATTTTCCCTTCTTGAAGGTAATAAGAAGTGAAAGTACTTGGTGTTTTGAATAGGCTGAGACAGTTCTGTTTCTAATGCTGGAATTTAAAAAATGCAAGATTTAATCTTCAGTGATGATTGCCCTAGTCCAGTAAACGAACACAATTTCTGACACAATAGCAGTATGCAAGGTGTAATTCCATGCAGAAACTGCTCAAGTGTATAGTGTCCACAGAAAAAGTGAGTTAAGAGTTAAACATGTTGGTTGGAGATGTTTTTTTTAATATCCTTTTCATTCTTCTTAATGAAATAAAATCTTAAATTTAGTTATGACAGCCAGTAATTTAAAAAAAAAAAACAACCCTATCCTCACAAATTTTAGGAATTATTTGTTTAACAATATCCTTTGCTATCATAAACTGGATTAATTTGTGGCTAGTGTGCAGCATTGAAGTGAGAGCTGGGCAATGTGCAGGAGAGGCACAAGACATGGGGTGAGGAAAACAGAGCATGTCATCCAGGGTCATAGAGCATATTAACTGATCAAACTGGGATTTGAAAAGAAATTACTGCACTCAATCTGGAAGCCAGTTTGCTAGATTATCTGCTTTTGCTATCAGGTTGTACTTCAAGCAAATAGAGAAATAATCAAAATCCCTGTAACAGTTCATCTTACTCATTTTGGGGACTAGACTTTGGTTATACTCACTGACTCCAAAACAAGACATTTGTGGATGTGACTCTTCAGTTTGTATGTACCCACTAATCCCACTCTGCTTTCATTGATGTCAGCATAAAAAATTGTCCGATTTTTGAATAGAGCTGGTCGAACTCTTTATAGATTTGACTGTGGTATTTGAGGTCAGTCCTAGCTAATGATCCTTATGAAATGGTGCTCACTAGCTTCCTAGAAGGTCTCTGTAGGCAATAGCCTAAATCATAAAGCCATCTGAATAAATCTGTGTGCCTGGCCATGCTTGAAATATCTCTTAGCTGCATCAAAAGGAGTTGTTTTTTTCCAGGTCATGGCAGCTGGCTGTTCGAGAGAGATGTTCAGTAGTTCTTTGTTCTTCTGGTCTCGTTTGGTGATGGAGAACAACAGTTCAGTCTTCATTTCTGATACAGTAGTGTCAAGGCTGCATGGTGCAGCTGGGCACTTACTTTGACATATTTAAAGATCATGGATGTAGCACAGGACTGCCTCTCAAATTCTTGACTGTTAAGACAGTGTAAGACAGTAAACAAACAATGTGTGTGTCATTGACCTTAAACAGGGGAAAAGATCTAGCATATTTGAGTTCAGCTTTTACGCCTGCAGTATGATATGGAAGAGAAAAGAAAAATACTTTAGAAATGTAAGGAGACAACAGCAGCACAAACCCATTTTTTTTGTACATTTCTTACGATGGTATGTTGAATGAAATGGTAACGTACAGTAAAACATAAGGGCATTTGGTCGGGTTGGAAAATACAGATTAATGGCATCCTGGTTTCTTCACCATAATGGAAACACAAGAGAGAAGTGTCAACATACATTCTGTACCAAGTTAATAGTAAACTTTCTTTCTTCCCACTATTCCCCTACGTAGCCTTTTTTTCAAAGAACCCAACCAAAACAAAGCTCAAAAAGCAGACTGCTTGTTTATGAGAAGCTGTTACAATCAGGAGGAGATAATGTCAACATCTGCTGATGGGACCTTGCAGCTTGGGTCAGGTTGCAGAAGTATGCCATTTGAATTAAGAAGGGAAGAAAGGCTCCAGTCAATAGACTGTCACTGAGCCAACTCACAGCTGCCTTGGAGCTATTGATCAGGGTGATTTCACCAGGCAAATTATCTCTACCAGAATGGCTGTGGAGTACCACAGAACTGAGTCACTGACCTGGTTTTGTTTATTTAGCTTTCTCCAGATATTTTTTGTGGTTTACCTCTTTTGTGATCTGTGTGTCATTCTGTGCTTGAAGATTGATCCATCTGTGTTGGTAATACTTGCACCTTAGGGCATTCATATCTTTTCTCCTGTGCTGAAATAAAGCATTGCCGAAAAATGGCTTACACTAACAGGGAAACAGTGAGTGTGGAAGAAATAAATTCCCCATTATGGAACTTTTAATTAAAAGCAGAACCCCCTGCTATTTTTCCTGGTGCAGTCATTAGTTGATACCTCTATATTTAGCATACATCTGAGCTAAAGCTTTTGCTGGGCATTTACTTGAAATATAAGAGTTTATGGGCTTTTTTGTCATTGCCTATGCCTGTTAGTTTCAAAAGATGATGATCACAGCTTCAGGGTGAGACTATGTCAGGAATTTTACCCCACAAAAGACGTAAAGTATGGGTGATATGAACATGTGAAGAAAATGCCTCAGAAAAGAGAAGTACAAACAAGTACTGATAGAAAATAAGCAAAGAGGATTATGTTTTCTTGCTATACGTAAACTTCTGGTTTCATATATACATCTTTTTTTTCTATGAATTACCCTGGATACTGTTGAGTGCTCCCTAATAATATCCTGCTTGATCCCATAAGTGAATAGTAGATGGTAAGTGAGAAACAAAGTTCTTCAGCACTTAACAGCATGTGACTTTGGTCATGGGGTTAGAGAAGTACTGTATACCATGTTGGGTCAGCAGGTATTCTGAATTATAAGCTGGACAGTTATTTATTTAAAGTAGATCCAGGCTTTAGACTGCTATTAAAGAGCCTGCAGGCTGAAGTTGTAACCTGGAGAAAATGTTACAAAACTAGAATGGCTGTTAGGTTTTTTTGTGGAGCAGCTGGCAAGCCTGAACATGAGGTCTGTTATGTATGACTTTTACAGTGGTAACATATATGCCAGCAGAAAGAAAAGTTTTTTCTCCTGCAAACGGAGCACCCTGAAGAATAGAGGGGGAAAGAGTGCGCCATTAGAAGAGTGCCATATTTCTATTGTAGTTGTCACTGTTTCTAGGTCTGTTGTGTGACACTGAAACTGGAAATGATATTTTAGTCCCCATGCTGTCATTTTGGCATCTATTTAGAAGTGTCTTCCATTGGCTACTTTACCTTGTAATACTTGATTACGGCAGTCTATATGAGTAGTCCTGGACTTCAGAAAAAACACGGTCTAACACCCCTTGAGGCTTCTCACTGGGGACACTCAGAGGAGGACGTGAATAATCTTGCAGCTTAAAGCCTTTTTGAATGTGGAATGCTCTTAGACTGCAGTAACTATGTCTGTGAGTTGCTGTTTTGGAACAGCTAGTGCACTTCAAATTCATAGCCTGTCATATTTGGGAATAATTTTTCCATGTAGACAGGACTCAGGGAAGATAGAAGTAGCTACTCAGTTTATCCATGCGATTAGGAAGATATTTCTTTGATTGCGGAATTCTTCATGCAGAACAGACACTTTACAAATATTGATCCAGGTGCAGACTAGAGAACTCGTCGCAAGCTCCAAAAGTAATCATCTGAAACACAGCTTTTTATGAACCAGGGGGTTCTTCTCTTCCCACTTATATCTCCCTCATTTGAAAAACTGGGAGAGGTGAGATGTACGCAGTTCTTGTACAGAGAAATTCAATGAGAATTTTAACTGAAGGTTATGGAGTAGCTTTCAGGTCTGGTTTGTATCTATGAAAATGTGGAAACTTGATTGAGGTTGTTGTAAAAATAAGTATGTATCACACCAGTACTACAGCCTGCTAAATATTGACGGTTTTACAGTTGGTCCTCTTTGCACTTTTTGTAGTCTCTTAAACACCATACAAAATTTTAACAAAAGAAGTATTGTGGAGGATTCTGAGTAGTTATGAGATAAGCCCCTCTTAGTCAGAATGCATATCAGTTTTACGCATATAGAGAAAGATCAATTGACATTGCTGGATTTTGTTTGTGCAAGGAATTTTACTGATATAAAATGTGTCAAATTAGACCATTCAGGAAAACTTTGCTGACTTTGCTGGAGGAGAAGTCACGCTTTCCATTCTGTTGGCTCAGCTGTGAGAGTGTCTACAGGGTTTTGGTTCACCGATATACATTCTTACTACAGATTAAAAATAATAGAGTAGAATAGATTGGTTTAATTTCTCTGTTCATGTTGTCTGGGAAGCAGTATAAGCCACATCAAAAAAACAAATCTCAAAATATTAGTGCTGTTCTGAAGCTCCTTGTGCAGGAATTTCTTGTGATACAGCCATAGTTCTTTGGTTATTCTGGTGCAGTGGCACGATTTGATATCCTCATACAGATAAATATGAACGTAATGTTCTTTCTAGATAAATAACTCCTTTTATAAAAGTGGCTATCTTGACAGAGAGATGCTTTTTTAAGAAGTTGCCTTTAGGTACTTACCTCTGAGTTGACACAAAGTAAATTTGGGCTTTGGGGGGAAATTACCATGTATCAGAAGGTTTTGATAAACCTATGAAGGAATGAAACAATGAAATAAGAGGAAATTATCCCCTTGCATATATGGTGTGGGTTTTTGTAGCAGGTGGCTTAGGGTTTTTTGTTTCGTTGAGGTTTTGTTGTTGTTGTTGTGTGTTTGAGTTTTTAAAATTTTATTACTATTACTTCTTTTGTCCAACAGTGGTTTCCAGCCTCAGCTGTGATTGATATTCTGAGTGGGTTGGTTTAGCTGAGAGACAGAGGAGATTTAGCAAAGAGACAAAGAGGTGTGGGAGCTGGGGTCCAATTACTTTACACATTCTGCTGCTGAGCCCCTTAATTTTTCTTATCAGTTATTCACTTCAGATAAGAATTCTGTAGATAAAGTTGTTTTTCAAGGAGAGAAATGGAGGAGGAAGAGAGGTTTAATTGGCCTTTGGCAGCTTCCTCTAAAGAGTGTTTTACTGTAAACCATCTTTTAAAAATCCAGAAGTATTCTGTTTGTACTAAATAAGCAAATGTCTCAAGTGAGAGCAAATACAGACTGAAATGTCTGTTCCTTGGTGTCTGGCCCTGTCTGTGCTTTGCTCCCGTGGCTGGGCTTGTCTTAATCTCTAGCAGCCCAATAAAGTTACTTAAGGTTAACCAGTTTTTCCGTTTCCGGGCAAGGCCTTAGTACCTACCTTGGTCTTGCTCTCTCTTGTATTAACTTAATTTTGTTCCCAACTCTGCTCTCAGATCAGTGCTTTGTCTTGGGAGAACAGCACAGGAGAGAATCATTAAGCAAAACCAAGAAGAGCTTGCTGTTTTGGACCTGCAATTATGACAATACTTAAGTAGTTGAGGAGAAATTACAATGCTACATAAAGATTAATTATGATTCTCTGCACGTTGATGGCTTCAAATAAGAGTACTTACCTAGCTTTTTTTGTCATTGTTGTTGGAAAATAATGATTATAGTGATCATGTAATCTTCCTTTTTCACACGATGAGATGATGCTTGTGATAGTGCAGAGATACTTGGGATGATGAGTGGGGAAGGATGTAATTAACAAGCAGTTAGGTAATTTATTAATTTACCACATAGAGAACACTGTATGTCTCATGAAGGGTTGAGATATTTTTTCTTTTGCAGAGCTGTTAGAATAGTTAGATTCTAGAAAGAATACAGATTCATAAGTGTAAGCCAGCCAGCTGGCTCTTTTTGCCTACTGTTTTGGATGTGGTGTGATGGCTGCTTCTTTACCATTTTTTTGTCTTTCTTGTTGCCTTCTTCTGAAGTTTTAGAAGTTGTGCAGCTGCAGTTAGAAAGAAAAGCACATCTTTGGTTTTGCATTCCACATAAGTGATCTGCTCTCCCAGCCTTTACTTTTGCAAACACAGGCAGGACCAGAGAAGAGCTGAATTATTTTCTGTCATTGATCAAGGGTAATAAGGTTTCAAAATTTATTTCACAACTGGTTTCTGCTGTCACAAACACCTGTGCATTGACAGTAAAAACACACAAGTGCTTCTATGGCTGAATTTCCATCCACCAAATTCTTACTACTGATGATGGCTGTGGTATAAGG
The DNA here is from genome assembly GCA_013397755.1 of Cnemophilus loriae. Classification (NCBI taxonomy): domain Eukaryota; kingdom Metazoa; phylum Chordata; class Aves; order Passeriformes; family Corvidae; genus Cnemophilus; species Cnemophilus loriae. The sequence continues at coordinate 15,767 of VZTF01009121.1, read as the reverse complement.
ATCAACTCTCCCTTTCTAAATACAGGGCTGGCTTCTGGAAGAAATACCTGCTTAGCATGCATGCTGCTCAGGCTTTCTCTGAAAGACATTGAAACACATACAAGAAGACAAAATAGTATTTTTTTATAGTTATCTTAGAGCTGACTCACATACTAAGCCAAATATTTTTTTTATATCATTAGAATGTAATTTGAGTGAGATGGTCCAGATAATTCAAGAGGTAACCTGGAAATTAAATTGCCTTGTAAATGTTCTAATTTATTCTAAGCAGACCATGCTGATTTGGTATTTTCAAAAGATGAAATTATTTTTCAGCTATCATATGCAACAGATACAGTTCAGATTCAATCATATGAAATACCATGAGACAGAATATTGAGTCAAATTGAATCCTTCCAATTCACATTGTGACATAAAGAAGGTGAAAGATTAGAATATTTCATTAAATCAAAAGGATCTATAGTGACTGGGAAACAGCATGTTCATATACTGATACATTTTTTTTGCCTTTTTAAAATGTTCTCAAGAAGGGGAAAATATGAGAGCAAAGCCTATAGTCGATGCAGTCAATATAATACAAAATAAATTTTCAGGATTACTACTCCAGAATTTTTCTGATCAAATATTTTTACACTGAATTAGCAACTCACGGGGTGTCTGCTATCATAAAATGGGTCACAATATTCTAATTTGATTCACAAAACAGGTTTTACTCTTTTTTTTTAAAACAATAAAATGAGAAGGTTTATTACAATCAAATACTAAAAGTGCATACATATCTAAATATATATTGGATTATTATGTTACATTTTATTGGTTGTTAAGGTAGAAATACTATTTTTGAACATTGTCATCATTGACTGAAGCCACAGGTAAAGGCTAGTAGAAATACAGTTGTTCTTGTGGCTTGCTCCCTGCCACAATAAGGAATTATGCCATATTTTTACTGCACTAGGCTCATTAAATTCATGCTGTCAAGCATTTCAAGTAAAGAAAATGCCTATTTATTGTTTGTTTCCATTCATGCAGTTTTCAAATATTTTTTAAAACTATTCTTATTCACAGTCATACAAAGAAACGTAAGGTGTTTCACATAAAATTGCTAAGTGGGTTTGTTTTAGACCAACTTTCTTTATGTCTCAATATTTTTAGCTTATGATCCTTTAACTCCTAAGACCTACGGTCTCTTTTTAGCTACAGTAATTACTACGTGAGCTAGTAAAAGTACTCAGGTTCTTGCAATAAGTCCTACACTAGCCACCACTGATACTATGACCTAATAGTTTTCACCAAGGTAGGAAAAATCTCTGCCATCACTTTTTTTGGAATAGTTTGAAAAAACTCGGAGCATCAGCTCAACCAGAAACACAATTCAGAGCAGCAGCTTCGATTTAATTTGTTATCTTTTGGGCTCTCAGCTTTGACGAGGAGTTGTTCACGTCTGAGTAAGTCCTTGTCTTTTTCTCTATGATAATGGTTTTAAATAGAGGGACTTCACGGAAAAGCGAAGATAATATGTTACTGGTGGATTTCATAATGTTTCTAAAGATCAAAATACAGCTTTGAGAAGCAAGACTTACTGTATAATTGCCGTAAAAAAGCAAATAGTTTTTAGATAGAAAGTGCAAAGCTGAAATGAAGCTGTACAGATAGGTAATGAACAGCAGTAGACGGGAGTTTTGTGTGTTCAAATTAAGTAAGTTTTTTTTAATGCCTCTTGCAACACTTCTTGTTTCCATAATCCTTTGGGGAAGGTACCTAGCATCTATTTTTTCTTCTAGGCAAAACTATTATAAGCTAAAGATAATTATGAGTGTGAGAATTTTTTTTGGTGTTCAGCAAGCACCTTTGACTAATAGTTGTGAACCAGCCTGATTAGTAATTAACAATCTGACCCTCACAAACAGAGTGCAAACCCCAGTGGTGTTGCTTTGTGATAAAGCTGCATCAGGAGAGGACAAGTAACAGTTCCTTGCAGTCTTGCTCAATTATTTCTCAATTACGTTTTTTATATCTGTGTTGTTTTGGTTTTTTTTTAATAATGCACCTGAGGAGCTGTACTTACTTGCCCATGCCACTAGTGCCCAGGGATTTACTGATGTGTGCATAAAACTTGAGTTGTGTAGGAAACCATTCAGAGCTGAAATTGGCAGCAGAAGCCTCACCTGCTGATGATGTGCAGAGTGCAGGAGTCCTGCAGTGCCAGGGGGAAGATCTCCTCCAGTGAAGGGCAAGCAGAGCTTGTAGTATTTGCCCTTTCAGGCAGAGGTGTGTATGTGTATGAGTGTGAAAAGAAAGTGAGAATTCCTTTGGGGAAGAAGCTATAGCACATCTGTAATGCAGAACTGTGTAAAGGATTTCTTAGGGAAAAAGCTTCTGCTTTTTTCCGAAGTGTAATCCAGGTTGAAATCCTTCCTGTCAGTACATTGCGCTCTACGTAATTCAATTTATGTTGTATTTCCTAACTTGCCTTTGGATCAGAGTAGATACAATAGCTGTGGGTAGATACATCTCTTGTATTAACAGCTCACTTTGGAATACAATATCTTGGCTTAATCTATATTTGTAGGTCTTTTAGTAATTACAGTTTTACTGGAATAAGTCTTTAAGCAGACCGCTGTCAGTCAAGTGAGAAGGTGTTACCAGTGGCTGTTGCTGGCCTGGGAGAGTTCCAGGTGCAGTGCATTCACTGTGATTTAAACTATGAGAGCAGGTGCAGTCAGAGCAAGATATCATCTGATAAAAACCACAAAAAAAAACCAAAGCAGAAAAAAGTAAGAAAGGGAAAACCCCTCCAGCTTCAAGGAGAGGTAGTGGGATATTACACACAAAGAATCTAGCCAGTCTTTGGATAGTGATTTGAAAAAAAAAAAAAAAACAGACACTGATTAAATGGCATTTTTGGTTGATCACAGAGTAGACAGGTTGAGGGGTTGCATTTAGTAGGAACAGTGTTTGGTTGACTTCTGTCACATGGCCATTTAATGAGACGTCTCTTCTGGGCTTGAACTGAAGAGGAGGAAGAGCTCTTCTACATATTCATAGGTGTTTTCTAGCCACAGGAATCATGTAGCTATTTACTCTTAATTCATCGACAATGTGATGGGGTGAAGATGAGAAATAAAGCATGAAATGCTGTATGAGAATATTTCATTCACTTGAATTCATTTAATATGATGCCTCAATCTTTTGTGAATCACTATAATAGGTGCAGAAAAATCAGGAAAAACAGACTAAAGACTCATCTGTGAAGATGACCCTATTGATTTTTTTGCTGCAAAATATATTTTCCTGCTGACCAGAAAAAAAATTTTTGTCAAACTGTTTTTTTTCCAGTCTTAGCTGATGCTAAGTATTAACTAGTATTGCAAACATCAAAATTTTGCCTGTTTCATCAGCTTCCATGAGTCACAAAGACATTTTCTAGGAAAAATACTCTCCTCTGTCCCTGTGAACTAACACTTAAAACTTTCTAGAGGATGTTGGGATACATTGATGGATATGAATATGAATCGTTATGAATAACAACAGATCTGCTTCATATATTGCTAAGTATTAGATGTAAATTGAAAAAATAAATGCTTTTTGCTTTAAATGAGAGACAGGAAGCAGGAACAGTTAGATGTGTTTCATCTCTCTTCATTCCTCATTAAATTACTACAAAACTAGACCATAAAATGAGGATAGAAATTAAGAAGCTTGCAAAATCATCCTGTAAATAAAGGGTTAAAGATTTCTGTGCTTAATGCAACTTTGCAGTTTTTCATCTTTCATTACTCCCAGCCACAGTCTGTATTGATTGGAAAAGTCTGCATATATTTAGCGTTAGACAGTTCTGGAATTGCACATGTTCTTAAAGAGAAAATTTTTAAGCAAAACTTCAACCCATAAAGCTTTAATCCAGTACTTTAGGATCAAAATTAAAGGTTAGTGGAAGTTAATGCAGCATTCGTATTTTTCATGCTTTTCATTCATTTAGAAAGTTTGTTCCTGTAACTTTGCAGGCATTCAGAAATAATGCGAGGTCTGCAGTCCCTACTAAATCCCCGAGAAGCTGGGAGATTTCGGGTATCTTCAGTTAAGCTGCCAGCTCCTGGAGGAATTGCAGGCATTGACCTTGAGGGAGAAGTTCCTTGAGCACAACAGAACAGAGCTCTCAATGGTGTTCATGTGCTCGTGAAGCTGCAGTAATGTCACCTCTCTGTACTAATTAAGAGTTGCTGGGAATCTGACAACTAAAGATACCAGGAATCAACTTTAATGTAGATAACCACAGGAAGACAGCAGATATTTCTAAAGCAAGTAAAAATTGGAAAGGAAAACAACGCTGACCACATGGACTTCAGCAATCTGCATGAAATAAATGTCTAAGGAGAGGATTTGATCACTCACAAATGACACCTCCTTGTGAGAGAGCAATATCAAAGAAAAGGTTTAGGCACTTAACAGCTAAACACTGAAGTATCTGACATATTGCTTAGAGATAAAAGCTTTAAAAGTATAGAGGAATATATTTTCTCCCTCATCTTGTGGCTGAAGTATCTGTTTCTTGCTTCCAGAATGGCTCGTGCATTTTAAATGCCTTTGTATAAAACCAGAAATAATACTGGAGAAATTATTCCTGTAATACATATGTTAGTGGTAGAACATGCCTCTAAACTACTAGATAAAAGGCGTGTACCCAGCCTCCCTTTTCATATTTTAAAAAGACAGTGGCTATGACTGTTTGTTGCAAAAAATCCAATCCTGTCTGTATATGTTGGACATAAAAGCCAATCCTTCCATGTCCCTGGTTGAAGTCATTTAACAAGCTGCTATCACCAGCTGTCCATTAATACACTTGAGCATATGCTTTGACTTGAACACATATGAAAATATAACTAGCTGTTTAAGAAAATCTAAGCTTTCAGTATGCATGTACTTAACCCAGCTTCAGTACTGGTTGAAGTTATTGTCACTGGCTTGATGCAGACGCAGTTCAGCGTGCATCTTCTGGTTTTTGCTGATAATGACAAAAGGAAGAATCAGCCTTTGGGGACAGTGATGTCTTGTCCTCCTGCAGGTTTCATAATGTTCCCCTACTGGGTCAAACATTCCAAAGGACTTGCTCACATTTTTTGGCCCCCAGTGTGAAATAGGGAGAGTGATAGTCCACACTACTGTGTTCTAACTTGGCTTCAAACAGTCTTGGGCATCAGCAAAGACACTTTTAAGGACTAGGACACAGACATGCTTCCAGGCTCGTGAACAGGGGTTATTTATTTAGTCGTATGTTTTCTTCTAATTCAAACCAATCACTGTTGATGAAAGTAAAAGATGGACCTGTTTCAGATTTAAAAGTTTGCTTGATTTATTTTTAACTAATTATTATCCAGTACTTTTTAAAGCAAGTTGTACGAAGATTGTAAGCTATGGGCACTGTGATTACTTGGACCCATGAGGGAGAAGAACAATCATCTGATTTGCACAGGAAGGGAAACACAGCTGTTTTCTCAGGGATAGCTAAAAATGAGAAATTAAATGAACTGGATAAGATTAGAAAAAACTCCAAACATATAGATAGCATAATCTTGAAGGTCTATGAAAAACAATAGGTGCTGTTTATGGTGTTCTGTCCGAAAAGAAAAAAAAAGTAAGGGAGGTTAGGGTAGTTTGAGGTCTAAATGAGGTAATCTCTAGGAATAAAAAAGATCATACTTGTTAAAATATATAAGAAAAAAAATCAGAAGATAATATGGCTTTGTTCACAGTATTACATAAAGAAGATTAAGGATGGGAAACAAGCTGCTTAAACACTGTAAACTAATTAGTTCAATGAATTGTTTTCCCGAGGTTCATGAGATATGAAACATTGGCACCAGTGCGTGAAATACACCTGGCCTCACTGCTCTTTTCAATTTATTCTTCTGTTAGTGTCATATGTGTATATGAAAGAAGATCAGCCAAAAAGAAAGAGGTTACAGAGAGAGACCAAAGCCTGTCAGATGATTGAAGCTGACATTTTGTCATCTTAAGCCTAATACGGGAGGGTACCCTTCTAATGCCGTGTACAAATACCAGCTTCATTTTCTGCTATCATAGGCTCCACTGCCGAAATGATGTCGTGACGAGGCCCAGAGGAGTTCCTGTTGTTGCCCTGTGCCCAGCTCCATGCTAAGCTATGCACAAGCGAGCTGTCAAGTTGCTAATTAGTTCAGCCAGCATGGGAGTGACTGGAGGGAGGCAGGCAAACGGGGACACTGCATGGGCTGTGACCGTGTGCGTGGCGGGAAGTTGGCCGGACGGGGGAATAGCAGTGACAGGTGTTAGGCATGGTAAGTGCTTCAGCAGCTCTGGATTTCTGTCTTTGTCAGCTGACACGTGAATGGGGTAACAAGCCAAATCGTGCAAGTTCTCCACATACTCTTTAGAACACACATTTGTCTATATGCTGAAGTGGCTTTATACTAGGAAGCTAATAGCTTTAATAAAAGTGATTATTTATCATTATAATTTGATAAATGTAACATGATATTTCATATTTAGCTTGTTAATTTTTTTTTTGTTGTGTACCACACCTAAACACTTAATCAGAGGTGTCCAGTATTGCCATGTTTATAAGAAGATACTTTTACTTCTTGATACTGAGCAGACTACCCAGGATTTTGCCACCCTTCATTAAAACAGCAATATATATTCCTCTTTTTTGAGGAGTGTAGGATTATGTCGGATATGACCATATGGAACCCTACATAAACTGTCATATCAGATGAGAGTGTCAGAGAGTAATGCTTGGGGGTGCCTGCACAAGTATAAGAATAGTTTTGCTTAGAGAAAATGAGGAGGGAGAAATCCCATTGTGATTATAGGTTGTATTTTTAATAGCACTGAAATACGGAGGACAATGAACATTTCAATTTAGACAATAGCCCAAGGGCTTTTAAGTAATATCTGAGGGGCATTAAATATATAGCAGAGATGACATAATAAGGACATAGTGGATACATCATTTAGATGAGGCTTCATCATCTGGAGATGAAGGGAGGAGGAGATTTTACTTTTTCCTGTGAGTTTTGTAATGATTTTTGTGTTCCATGGGACGCATGTGACATTCTGTTGTATGTAAACAGTGCAGAATTTGGAAGCTGTTCATGTTTGCATTATTACTTATGAAAAAAAGTCTTGTCTAACTAGCTTTTTTTTTGTCTATAATGTTTTTCATGAATAAAAGTCTTCTTGCAACTGCTGTGTCTTAGGTGGCAGTCACCTGATGTGCTTGAGGTTGACTTTCTGAAGTATGCTGTAATAGAATAGGGATTTGTTTGAAAAACGTAGCAATGGGTTTGGAAAGGAAAAAAAGGAACCAGGGAAAGGAAGGAAGGAGGGAGAGACACTCTCAAAATCAATTACTGTGTCGTGTCCTACTTTCTAAAGCTCCCTGGTAATGTCCTGTTTGGCATCAGAGGTACCTAGCAAGTTCTGCAGTGGCATCTGCAGCAAAGAAGCATGTCACTTGAACACAGTTCAATTCTTGGCAAAGTAACAGAGGGCAGGGGTATGTTTATGGTTCAGACCTCTTATTCCCGCTTGCTCCTTGGTTTTTCAGCTGTTGAGGTCAGTACATTAGTTCCCAAAAAGTAAAACAAGCCTGGGAATCTTGGTAGCATGGGTTCTGCTCAATTATGGCTTTTAAATAGGCAAATCAGATTCTAATTATCACCACAGTTGGAACAAAGTGCTATTTTTATTACCCACTACAATGCATTTCCTTACATATATACCCTGCAGTTACAAAGGCGTTATACATTATTTGGTTTTGTTGGTCACAATGGTACCTTTTGTTACTTATGGTTTCTGAAGTTACCAACCTTAGCAATGTTATAAAATCATTGCTTACAAAAACATGAACAAGAAGCACTTGTCAGTTTTATGTTAGACCAAATGAACTAAGTATCTGCCTAGTGAGGAGCATAATTGCCTCTCTGTAAAGGTGACAGTATAACCCCATCTTTTCCCTGGAAAGGTGATAGAAAAGATGTATTTGTAGTTGGCAGTAAAGAAGAAATATAGGAGTGAAAGCTCTTGGTCTTAATCTGACATTTCCTTCAAAATGGAAGGAAAGGAGCTACTATATGGCCCAATGCCATGACTGATTTTGTTGTGTACTTCTAAGAAACACATTTTGTGTTCCTGCCATTAGGATGTAGTGTTTAATATTGCTTAGTAATACTCCCTTGGAAGAACATATGGTACATAGTATTCTATCATGTCAATAAGAAACAAACCGTAGGTTCTTAAAAGGAATACATTTCAGTTTAAAATGGTATCTGATGAAGAATGAGCTAATCTACTGAGGAATAGAAGGGAATAAAACCTCAGGCCTTTTTTCAGATATAATTAGATACTTAGGGACCTTTATGGGTTCCAGAAGTAAACCTGTGTGACCCTGTCCTATTTATTAAGACTGATGAACCCTTGTTAGTGTGTTTACCATTTCCCTCTTGCATTACCGCTGTTTTACAAGCTGTCTAAAAGTTTGCAATTTTTGTGCTATATATTTTTTTACCATCTGACTTCCGTGACTCTTTCCACAAAATGTATTTGTTGTAGGATCCTCAGAAATTTTAAACTACTTGATGGTTCTGGCTTCATCCATTATATAGTCATTAGTATTTATTTATTTATTAATTTAGTATTACTAATTATTATTATCATCAAATATTTCTTTTTTATTGTTTTCCATACATCTGTGTAGATGTATTTTGAAATTTACAAAACCTTTTTTACTAATCTCATAGGCTGACCTGCACACTGAAATCATACCAGTGTTTGTTGCTGCTAATTATACTGGATAAACTTCTGGGAATTAGGCCCTTTTTAATGGCTTTGGAAAAGCAACTAAAAATTTAGTTCCCTCTCAAGAATAATACTTACTTCATCTTTGTAACTCCAGTTTAGGGTAAAACTTGTGTTCTGCATAAAGGTGGTGTCCCCAAAACTGCTAGTTTAATTTTGTTCTTTGTTAATTTGAAGTGAGGAAGAAGGAAAGAGGGAAGGGACGGTATTTGGCACTGCAGTGTAACAAAACCAGCTGTGTAATGTGGTGCAAGTAGGTTATTAGATATGACATAATGTGTAGTATTTCTATCATGGTGTTATATATCTGTCAGGCTTTTGGCAGTCAATTTTTTCTGCGTTTGAAGTCCTTCTCATGTATTTTCAGTGGGTATCAGTTAAAATGTCCAGAAATCCCTTCGCAACCAATCACTTTTCCTTCCTCTAAATATCTGCCTTTAATTGATGGCTTGTTAAACTGAGTTAGGAAGCCATGGGGATCTTAGCCTACACTGTGCGTACACAGCCTTAACTTGTGATGAGGAGAATGGATTTAGAAATGTTTAGGCACCATGGCTACATCTAGATAATTTTTTATGGTGTTTTTGCAATTAGAAATTTGTGTAATTGAACACCTGACAAAATTTTAATTCCTCTTTTGGTCAGGAAAGCATCCTGTACTGCCTGTTTTGAAAATGTTATATATGCCTATTTTCTAATTACTGTTAAAGAAGAGACACATAAACAGTTGTTATTTTTTTTGTAGTAGTTGCACAGACACAGCTTTTGAAAGAAGTTGTAGCGTGCAGCAGTCTAAGGTGATGTGAGAGAAAAGAGATTTCCCTTCAGTAGGGAACACGTTTTTTGCCAGAAGAAACCTCCCTAGCCGTCCCCCTCAAAAACTGAAAACACAAACAAAAGCACGCAACAACAAACCCCTTAAAAATCTGTTGCTGCTTTTGAATATCTTTGCTTTCAGTAGCCCGTGTATCAGCAACTGTCTTGTTTAGATACCCTATTAAGTCACACGCTGATATCTTTGCTATCTGCAGTGGTATATGATACAGACATTTCAGATCAGCAAAAATGATCTGGAAAAAGAAAGCATGATGACATTTCAGCACCTGCTATTGGACTCCTTTCACAATGTACCTTGCCTGTAACAGAATATAAAAGAAATATCGGAATACTAAGGTCCTTTTTGACTTCCTGACAGGGATTTTAGGGCCACAGACTCCCAAGTTTGAATAAACTGGAGAGATTTTACCCATAGAAAACTGCTGATGCTATTTTTTGGATGAAAATGAAATACTGGAAGTCGTAATCTTTGCATTCTGTTCAACCAGTCTGCAGTTTTGTGTTGCTGCAGGCTGTGCTACAGAATTGAGTATCGCTCACACTTGGACTCATCAGTAGCCAAAGCAGGTAAACCTTTGCAGTCCTGAATGATTAGCTCCCCAGCTTTACCAAGCACTGACATGGCTACTTCCAGCTGTATATTGCTCTTAAATGCAGAGAGCCTTTTGTTTTATTAAAAACAAAACAAACAAACAAAAACTCCTTTTTTTTAAAGCTTATACATGTCAAAATGAGATTATTAGTTTTTTAAGTACCATGACTATAAATTGTTCCTTGGGAATGTGGTAATACAAACCTTCTGAATTCCTAAGTAGTTGAACACAAGAAATTGGGATTGAAAGGCAAAAAAAGAGCAGTCGGACGAGTAAGTACAAATGGACTTAAGAAGACCTGGAGCTTAGCTTTGAAACAGATGACTCTGAAATGGGACTGCTGGACACAAGAGGGAGTGACGAGGACTGCAGTCAGCAAGAAAGCATTTCTCTGGAACTTTGGGGGCTATCATCTTTTCACAAAATTTCTCAGGGAGATTAGTATTTCTGACAAACATAGCTTTGAGGATTTGAGGTGTTGCTGTGCAGTGCTGGCTGTCACACCTTTCTGCCAGCCCTGGTGCAGCAGCGGGGGTGACAGAAGGTGCCCATGCACTGGAGACCCTTTGTTTACTTCACTAGGCAGTCCCTGAGGTCTGCCTGATGCCCAAAGTGTGGAGCTTTGGTTCATGGGGAAGTGCTTCCATGTGCCACCACTTGCACTGTAGCAGGCAGCTTGTGAGGGTGAGGCATTTGGGGCTACAGCAGCATAAACAACTGCAGCTGTGCTTGGGGAAAATCTGCTGGGGGCCCAAGGCTCAGCAGAGTGTTGAATTAAAAGTAAGGACAGCATGAGTGCTTGAGAAAATGCCTGCCAAATATTGTTTACGGATTTATATTTCGATCACGTGGTTTGCTTATGCAAATCTTTATGCACATATTGAGGATTCTGCACCCACTTTTTCTTTAGTCATGTGTCCTACATATTAAAGAAAAGTAATGATTTTTTTTTGTTTTCCACTTTGTTTGTTTTCTCTGAGAAGTTTCGATGTGCTCAGGCGTGGAAGTACTCTGTAGTTGAAAAAAGGAGGGATCAGCCTAAACATCTGCAGCGATCCTGTACTAATTTATTAAAACCTCTTGATTTCTAATGGGGAAGTAGGAGGATGGAGTTGTAGGAATGCAGAGTTCTCTGAGTTGTATTTGTGCACGTGCACAACTCTGCCAAGTTCTCTTCCAGCCGTAAGTTTATTTTACTTGAATTTCTTGAATTCTGTTTGGTGTATAATATTTATTCATACAGCCCCAAATTGTAGTACATTATCACAGACTGAAAGATCTGTGCTTGGGGAATGGGAAAACCAGAAAATTGTAGTTTCACCTTTAACGGAATTTTTCCAAAGTACATCTCATTTTGGGAGGAGGAGGGAATCATAGTTAAAGGAATTTGCTTGCCATAAAGTGCAGCGTTAACTCTGATTAAGCGAAGTGCCATTTTTAGCTTTTCATGAAGTCCTTAGCAAAAATATAACGTGAAGATAATATAGTTCGTTTTTCAGAGGAACATGTGGAGCAGACACATAATGACTGAACAGATAAATGGCGCTTTGCATGTCAGTGGCGGCTTCTCTGTAAAGATTCCAGTAAGTTTGCCAATGTTGCAGTTAAGGCTTTTCATCAGTCTTGCATTTGCATTACTTGGGTAGTTTCATTCCAGAAGTGCATATATCTCAGATAACTGATCAGTTTCATGTAACTGATCTGTATCTGTTTGTGATTCCACGTTTTTCACCTCCCACATGAGTTGTACCTTTCTTGTGCAAATAAGCTGCCACCACTGCCTCTGCTTGATCTCAATACTACAGATGTTTCTAATTAACTCTACTGTGACAGGCCAGGAGGATATAGTTACAGAGGTTGACAGGTCCCAGGGTCCTTGGAGGCACTCGTGTGTCACCTGACGCATTCCTTGTGCTAACATCTTCTTGGCAAGCTTTCCTAATTATTACAGCCAACCAGTACCTCTGTGTTTAATGTGGAGAGTGTGGAATGATAGCATATAGAAGTCAGCAAAAAATGCAGACTTATGAGGATGGAAAGGTTTCAGTATCTGTTTGGTGGTTAGAGGCATTGATGATGCCATTATGCCAAATTTCATTTTTCTTCTGCATTGTTTTGCTTGGCACCCGCAATGCACTTAGGCTTGCTTGGCTGTTTAAAGTCAGAAATAAGATTATAAGGCTTCCTACGTTTCTCTCCCCCCAGTAATTTATCAAAGCTTCATTATCCCACGGAAGGGGCTGTGACATTCTTTGTTTCTTGGAAGATTTAGATTGAAAAGATCATTGGCAGCCAGACATTAGCATGCAAGTTATTATGGGCCAACTTACTTGTACAGCAGATTTTAAGTGGTGAGTGTACTATGTCATGCACCTTTTCTCACTTAAGGTTTTTTCTCAGACTGGGTCAGTGAACCATCAATCGAAGAGTATTTGCATATACATGGGGAATCTCTTGTGCTATAAGAGCATAACTGCTCCTTGATTCTGGGTGAACTTTGCATTTAAAGGCACTTGGAAGAGGTGAACAGTATTGATGAGGAGGATATTGCACCTGGAGATGACTGGATAGCCTGAAAATGTCTTCAGCTTGCCGCTTGATATTATCAAACAGAAGTGAAGGTGCATGCATTCTTCAGTAATGAAAGATAGGAGATACCTTTCCAATAAAGAAAGGCTGATTCTTTCTTACATTTGGAAATGAGAACTGCCAATCTAATGAATTAAAGACTGGGAATCTCATTCTCTTAGAGCTATCACTTGAGAATAAGAGTAATTATTTCCTATTGCTCTTCATGGAATACAGTTATAATTGCCTTAATGTAACAATGTTCACATTAACACTTAATTGTTAATGTCCTCCTAATTTAAGGAAATCATCATCTCATATTTCATCACTAGAGATCGCTGGGAAGATATAATTTAGATATATACTTCTTTTTCTCCTTGAAATTTGTTTCCACTGTATTTTGGTTAGTCAAACTTTTTTTAGGGGCTAAATTGCACAGACCAAATTGTTCATTGTATGGAAATATATAATGGTGTTCACTGGCAGAGAAGGGATGTGGCTTTCTCTGTCTCATTTGTGCATTCTATCTTGTGCTGGAAGACATATTAGTAAGCATGGAGAAATTACACAGGGGAAAAGTCAAGCTGACAGTTGTGGTCTGCAGTTTTCCCGTTCCAGGTTACTTGATTGCACCTTGTTCCTTTGTATCAGACTCAAATTCTTTATGAAAACCAACAACCCTTAGTCCGTCTCAGACTGTCCACTGAGCACCAACTTTTATGCATTCAGATGTATTGTACAAAGGAAAATGGTCACAGTATCTTTTCACTTGATCAAAGCAAGCAAATACTTGCCTTGAAAGTATTGAAGGATTAGTAACTTTGATCATTAAAACAGTTAAAAGTAGTAAGATCATCTCATCAACCTTAGCAATGACCATGAGGATGGTTCAAGTGCCGTTTTGTCTGGTGAGACTGAGTAAAAGAGGAAAATGTCTGTAGGTCTAAGTAGGAGCACAGCAAAGCAACACACATTTAACACTATGTAAATACAGTAGAGAGAATGTTCATGAATATGACGGTGGAGCTGCATATTCCTCATGTTTTTGTGCTAGTCTGTGGACAGTGTGTTGCTGTTGCTTAGACCAGCTAAGGTGGAAGTTCTGTGCCAAACTAGTACCAAGTAGAAATGTGTGACAACTCACTGGTGTTTCCTTCTGCTATTTGCTGTTTCAAAAGAAAATTTATCAAAAATAAAATTTGAGTCTTTCTGTCCAGTTTGACAGAGGGCCATAGGGAGGCTGAAAAGGTGAGTGGAAAGAAAGACAGATAGGGCATTTCTCGACTGGAAAAACTCCTTCTTTCTGCTTCAGGATGCCTTACCCTATCGGTTCAAGACATCCCCTGAACACAGTGCCATTCTGTTGTGCGGGTTCTTATTTCCTGCACTAGGAGGTTCTCCTATAACTGTCTGAGATGGGGAAACTGCAAAAGGAGCAGAGCTTTCCAGGATAGGGCAGAACAAGAAGGAAAGAGAAAAACAGAGACGGGAAAACCATCCTTGTCTTACTTGCTTCTATTCACCTCCTTCCATTGTCAGCTGGAGATTAGCAGACATTGTATTGTGAGGATATTAAGGTCATATACAAGTAAGATTTTGTCCACTAGCTTTCTACAGCCAAGGTTCTGTAATGCAGTGCATACTAGTGTTTAATTTTTTTCAGTTATATCCTTTAGGTGCATTTTCACTAAATCACTAAAGCACACCACATCTGGTTCTGTTTTGTTGGAGTATAAATGGTTAATCTTGGCTTTTAACATATTATTTCAGTTCTCAGATCTGTCAGAGCTGCTGATTCAAAGTTGGTTCCAAAAAACAAAATACATGTGTGTGCAAAAGGAAGGAGGAGGTGGAGGAGGGCTTTTATTGTAGGACCCCAGGGAACTCCTTGTAATGTAGGAGTGTGATAGTTGAATACTGGAGTATTTCAAAAACACCTTTGGAACTTGAGCCCACCCCTCTAAATAATGTTGATTGGCATGATTATGATTCTGGAATGTCTGTGAAAAGATCGCTTCTAGAATGAGCTGAAATCTTACAAAGTAATTTACTGACAAGTGAGAAACTATAGAATTCATTTTCTTCTGTTCTCCTTATAATACAACCATTAGTTTGTTTTCTGAAAAGCATCTTCTCCCCTCTTTTTCTTGAAAGTACGTGAAGTACATGCTGAAAATACTGTTGCTAAAAGCAACTTTTTCCTTGTCTGCCTAAGGAAGACTATTTAAAATGAAATTTTAATTTTTTTTTTATCATATGTGCCTTGCCTGTTTAAATCTTTGTTATAATCCCATTTTATTTGGTGATTAACTGGTTTTCAACTTTCAGGCTTTGGGAAAAAACATTTTCAAGAGTTCTCCTACTTAAATAAATAAGCATCTGTGTTTTAATGTTCCTTTAAATATCATTCAAGACAGATTTTATGTAGATATATTTGTTCCATCTAATCTATGCTAGCTGTGCACCTGACATGCATATTAGTTTTCTGTTTCAAGGCAAACACAACTGCAATTCTGCAGAGACTAGAAGAGAAGTAGTGAAACACATCCTTCTCGCCTAAAAGCCAGGCAAAGCAAATAATCCCATACCAAAAACCTAGCAAACCTATTTCTTACAAAATATATATATGAAGAGCTGAGAAGTAGATGCTAACCACGTGAGATATGAAATGAGAATTTAAGTAACAAGCACCATAAATTTTTCCAGCTCTAGTCCTTTAGTAAGTGCTTGTCTACTCTGCAGTCTGGAAAAAATCTGTATCTGTAAAACAAGCATTCATTTCTTTTTCCTCCTAATTTTTTATGATTTGTGCCGTACTGTTGCAGACTCTCTTCCAACATCCATGCAAATTATAATTTGTGCTGGCTTCACAATTGTTCAGGTGATTGTCACAGCAAGTCCTAGGGGAATGTCCTCTGTGTGCCCTTGTGTGTG